>NW_011627059.1:198954-210688 GCF_000204515.1 Acromyrmex echinatior | reverse complement strand
TATATATACATACATATATGTGTGTGTGTATCTATTTTTATTATAATAAAAAAAATAAATTTAATCAGTTTGTTAACAAATAGCTCAATTTTATGCTATTCTAAGATTTTACATTTTTACGTTGTAATAGTTATCCGGTACTTAATAGTTAATTATGGTGTGAATATGCTGGGATGTTGTGTGGGAATAGTGACTCAATGGATAAGTCAGAGTTCTTTTGACAAGCCCACGCTTGTCGTGTGATGTGATAAAGAAATTTATAATCGAGACTTAATTTGTAACTGTAAATATAATATTTATTTCACGAGCACAATTTTATATGACCGTACAGGACGAACACCTCTATTGATCTGTTAATATAATATTTCTTTTTTTATTATTTTTTTACGCTGCTAGGCAACTCGTTACCAACACAATCCTTAAGCTTACTACGCTCGCTGCGCTAGTGAGGCATTAAGAATTCCCCACAGTTGGTAACTGTCCACGACATTTAGTGCGGGTCTAAATTACTAAATATAAAAAAAGTGCTGTTAGAATTATGTAGGTGCGTACATGCGTGCGTGTGTGTGCGTGCGTACGTGTGTGTGTGTGTGTGTGTGTGTGTGTGTGTGTGTAAAATTAATTAATTAATTCAGTTTATAACAGGCGCAGTTACAAATACTAATAACATTATGATACACATAAAAAGGGATAATATGTAAAAAAATTTGTATTAATATGATTGATTTAATTATATATATTTCAAGGTATATTTTAAATATTTACACTTCAAATAGAGATATAAAGCGGAATTCAATAAATCTATTGATACTGTAAGATAAATATTTTACTGATTAAATATGTCCCAATGATTTTATTTGCGTGTTTATTAAGATTAATAAATAGGAGAAAATGATAAACTAGAAACAGTGTGTGTTTCATGAAGAATCTATAACGAAATATGATTTCTCACTTAAGTATGTGAAAGGAATGTCAGTTTATCATTTTATCCTATTTATCTTAATAATTATCTTAATAATTATCATTATATTAATTAGTAATTACTTTATAATTAGTAATACACAATTCACAATTCACAATTTTATCTACCTGTAAATTTTCAGCCGCTTCAGTTAATAAATTCTTTTGTTGTAAATTTTACTAAACCTTTCATTGTTGTGATACGAGCAACTAATCTATTGCGAGCTTGCTGCAAAGTTTTTATTTTTTATTATTGTTGTTTGTTAGTCCATTTTACTAGCTGCAAAGTCCTTCCAGCTTTCCTAGGTGTAGCTCTGATTGCATTAAAAAACGAGGATCATGTATAGTAGTGTCACGTCTTCATAGGTGTTTGCCAGTTTGAGCCTAAAGTAGCTTCTTTTCTCACATGTGTGGACAGTTCACTATTGACAACATGTAATAATCTTTCAGTTTTTGTAGCTGAGTCTAGTGTTCTAATATGATTGACACAAGATATAGCCTATGGAGGTGTTTGGCACTTCAACAATTGAATATTATCACAACTCTGCAGAGTACATTGAGCATCTATCATTAAAGTATCTAAAAAGTCATCAATCATTAAGTAATTAGTTATTTTCAATTCATTTTAAGCAAATGTACGTAAAATCAGTATTATTCATTATTGCTTACTAACTGATACATTGCAATGGATGTTTGTATTGTCAGTAGCATTATATTTCTACTATCATAAACTTTGTTAAGAGCAGAGTTTGATTGTTCAGATATTGTCTTCTTCTTTATATAAACAGACAGTATACCATTGGGTTTTAGCATTATATCTTTATTAAATTTTTTCTTCAATTCTTCACGAAAATGATTTGAACATAATCTAGTAGCCGTGTTCAAAATACAAATTATGTTCATCGATTTCACAGAATTCTAGCTACTGCTTATGAATTTCCTTTAGTTTAGGACATCTAGCAATCCATAATTAATTGTATAATTTATAATATATATGAAAAAATATTGTATTATATTTATTAGTCTTTATTAAACTGGCACAAAACCTAATTTATATGTTTTATCACATTTTAGGCTTTACATAATAAATATTTACTTATACATGATAGGAAACAGATTTCTTGCGATTTCCGCATAAAATTCAATACACTGATTTGGAATATGTGATAAACATTTTATTACCAATTGATATTTCAATATATTGCTATATTCACTGATTTTCACGGAGCAGTAAGCAGTTCAGACATTAAGTACAGAAAGTGTCGAAACTGTGGTCCAAGTGATTCTGACACATACGCAGAGAGGACGAGTATCATTCTATAGCTTTCTTTCTCACACGGATTTTGAACACTTTCGAACTAAAGGAAACAATGCAATTCCTCCTCTATGTCTATATATTCAAAGACTGGGACTAAGAAAGGATAGGGGGAGGAAAACAGGTATAATGACCTCTAGTGGTTGTCCGATTATTACGCTTCTAACGCGCTTGGGATCTGCGAAAATCTAAGGTGAAAGTATTTGAAGGAAGGGGTTCTGTGGAAATTTGGAACCGAGAAAAAAAGGAAGATAATGAATGGAGATTACCGTAGTGGAAGTAGTAACGAAGGGAAGAGGGACTTCAGCTTGAATCAGCAGCAGAAGCGGGATGGGAAGAGGGAGGAGTATCGGGAAATATTCGTTGGATTAATCGTGACGAGATTGATTCGGCAGAGGAAGGAGATCGAGGGGAGGAATTCCTATTGGATGAATACTATTGTCGTTATCATTATTATTATTATTTTGACTATTATATATATCATTATTAATATTATCGTTACTTAAGCTATTAGCGTTAGTCTTATTACTATTAATAGCATCATTATTCATATTATTGACGTATGTTTGATAGGCCTCGTCTAAAAGCCGACGTCTAGGGCCTCCTTGCAGCGTTAGATGTGTAGGCGTTTAGCCGCGCGGAAAAGGCGTGTACGTGATCGATCACTCACTACAATTTTAAAATAAAAAAAACTTGTTTAATTGTCAGACTCTACGTAGGAAAAGGGAAGGGAGAGTGAAATTTGCGGATTAGGTAGAGTTCTAGTAAGTAAAGGATACAGATTTCGAAGAAATCGATGAATGTGGGAGGATAAGGATGTTAGGTGAGCTATGGAAATGAAAAAAAACTAAGAGTGCAGAGAAAAATTGTTTAAGAGTTTTCCTAGAGAGTGATCTGGATTATTTTCCGAAGTAAGTATTTAAAAGGAGAGATTTACTCTGCAAGTGTCGACTTTTCGAAGAGGACTGCCGGAGGCACAGTCCGATGCTCAGCATAGTCCGATCTCTGTGATTGTACGATTTCAAGGGGAAGATTGATCTAGCGATTTGGAAGCTCCGGTCGAGACATTTGATAGTAATGAGCGATCAAGATTGCTTGATCGAACTGATCGCGGCTCATCACTAAAATCGGTGGAACGATATGGTTGCGGGCCGGCAGAGTGTCGGGTTGCTGAATAATCGGTATAGTCGCAAATACCGGCAAAGTTTCGTGTCGAAGAGTTTGATTGCTTGACTGTTCGTGAAGAGGCTCTTTTTTATATTTGCAAGCTAGTCATGCCAGGTGCAGACCTCGCATATGCTATTGTCTAATCTAAGATTAGGATTAAGAATATCGGTTGTGAAATGGGATATTGAGATATATGTCTAAGACAACTTCCATCATCGACCATTTGCCGGATGTTCAATAGTTTAAAGCCACATGTGTCATTTATTACAGACAACTGCTGTTTCAGTTTGTAATTCTTAATCTATTTTTATCTTTATCCTCGGGATAAAGTTCATCTATTCGGCAACAACTTCGTCCTGAGTGGATTATTAATCTTATAAAGGTAAATATTATTCAGCTCGTCGCTATTGTAACTTCTTATAATAGAAAAAAATGGTCTACAGGTATTGCTTGTTATTAACTTTTATAGTGATGACGAAAATCTAATTTACCTAAATACATCTAATTCTAATCGAAGAAAAGAACTGTGGAGTCTGGACGTAACATTTTAATATATTCAAATGGCAATAATTCATTGAATAATGATCGTAATGAGATGTTTAAGAAAGCCTTTAAAGCTTAAAATCTCTACTTTCGAAATCGGTGATTGATATTTCAATCTAACTTTTATGAAGCTATATGAACACAAATGGATATCCGTTAAATGTGAAAATTTTATACAAATTTTTAAAAAAGTCTATGGCGTGAAGTGAAATTCACACAAAAATGGTTTACTGCAATTGAAAGAGTGAATCTTTATCTTCAATTTGCTTTTTTATTGAGCGTTGTGAACGATTTTTTTTCACTGAGTTGAACGTTGAAGTAAAATGATCACTTTTGCTTTAATGTTGAATAAAAAAAGCAAATAAAAGATAAAGATTTATAATAAAATTTTTGCGTACAAAAATGATTTAAAGTATTTGAAAGTTAGTTTTAAGCTTTAAAACGCTTATTTCAAACATTGCTTTATAATCATTTTTCGCAGAGATACGTAAATTTTGATTTTGACCTTTTTAAAGCTAATTTTAAATAATCCTTTAATTTCAAGATAAAATAACTTCGTCAAAAATGTTCATAACAAAATTAAAAAAAAAAACATTTTAAAGGTTGAAATTTTTACTTTTGAAATCGGTAATTGGTATTTCAATCTGACTAATTCTTCATGGAGTTATGTGGACACAAATGGATACCCGTTAAATGTGAAAATATTCTACAAATTTTACAAAAGTCTATGGCGTGAAGTAAAAATCTCATAAAAACTCGGTTTTCAACAATCGAAAGTGTGAACCTTTATCTTCAATTTACTTTTTTATAGATTTATGTACGATTTTTTCTCACCAAATTATTCAATATTGAATAAAAAGAATCGTTTTCGCTTCAACGTTGAATAACTCGATGAAAAAAAATCATACAGAAGTCTATAAAAAAGCAATTAAAAGTAAAAATTCACTCTTTCGAAAGTTGTAAACCCCATTTGTGCACAATTTTTAATTGACTTCGTGGAACTTCACAAATTTTATAAAAAATTTTGAGAGAATTTCTGCATCTTCACTTATGTTTGTGTAACTTTACATAATATCAGTACGATCGTTTTTTAAAGTACCGATCTGGAAAGTAGAGATTTCAATGTTAATTTCAATGTTTAAAAGGCTTTTTGAAACATTTCGCTTCGATAATTTTTCATTGAGTTATTGTTATTTAAAAATATTAAAAATTTTTGAAAAAACTTAGTGGTCAGGCTTTTTAGGTGTGAGGCGTATGCGTGCGTGCTTGTGTGTGTTTATTAATATATTTACGTTAAATGTGATCAAGAAAAATCGTAAGGAAATTAAGAAGTAACGTATAGTTGAAACTCTATACTTTTGGGTAAAAGTATCAAATTTTTTTGAAATTACTTTTTATCGAGCTGTAAACTGTTGAATGTACATAATTTTAAATATCATATAATAATGAGATCTTTGTTAAGATATAGAACCACAAAAAATTTTTTTTTGAAAAACAGCCAAAACCATGTTACATTATAAGTTTCAAGCTTTAAATCGTTTTTTTATTTTTGTCTGCGATGACTTCTTACCGAATTTTAATGATTTGATATTTGTGCAATTTTGAACGCTTTGCAAGTGTCCTTTGTTGAATATTTTACATTACATCTTACTTGTGTAACATCGAAGCTATTAAACAATTATTAAGAATGTCTGCAATAATACTATATATCCGATACTGTACTACAAATATAAACACATTGTTATAAAATATATTTTAATACGGAAGTTTGTTTCAACAAAATAATACTTTACATTTTGATAGATCCGATGTCGAATGTTCTCTTTCTATTTATTAAATAACTACAATGTGTCTGAAAATATGATCAATCAATGTGATACGTAATCCCAAACGAAATGAACTATATGTGCGCAGCCATAATGAAATGTGAAATTAATTATATATAGGAATATATATCATTTAATTTCTCTTCGAAACAAGAAAATAGTTTTCGGTACATTTTATCTATTCTATCGATTGCAAAATATTAGATCTATTTTCTGTGGCTGAACCAGTGTACACTTTTTGAATCTAAAATAAGATGGATATGTTTAATATTTGGCAAAAGCAAAAATCAAAAAAAGTTTTAGTGTAATACAGATATAAAAAAAGAATCTGTTATTTAATAGTATTTAAATATAACTTGCATTCATTTTTTATTATCTCGCTTCTAATGTCACAATTTCGGGTAGCAATAGCGGAGCATTAAATGTGAGAATGGATAACTTTGCATTAAAATAATTGAATGAGAGAAAGAGAGAGAGAGAGAGAGAGAGAGAGAGAGAGAGAGAATCGATTTAATTTAATTAAAGTCAAATAAAAACGATAGTTCGTGCTGGAATAATTCGACATAAACATTTAAGAATAATTCTTAGACACTAATGAAGAATATCAACTTTTAAGAAAACTTACATTTTTTTTCCTAAAACTACAATTACAAGTGTCTAGAGAATTCTTTTCAAATGTGGATACACAAGTTTGTTTTAGTTTTCGAAATGCTTTTGAACCCTTTTTCGTGCAATTTGATCAAATTTGAATAAAAGATTGTAATTATATATAAAGTTATGCGTTTCCTCCGTCTCTAGATCGATTCTTGAAATGTCAACTTTTCATGAACCTTGCAGTTCATTTCATCAGGGCGAGGAGCAGCCTGATACTGAGCTGTTCCTGCGGGCTTCCTTTTTTATTACACTACTTGTTGGAGTGGTGGGGGAAAAGAAGAGAAGGGGACAAGAGGAGGTGAGAGAAATTGGTCGATCAATAACCGAGAGAAAGGTTTTCCATATTTTATTTATGTTGTAGCCATTATCTCTATTAAATTGTTAGAGTGTTTTTGTATCTCTATGGCTTCTGTATATTTTCTTGGAAAGTATGATGTAATGTTGTGGTCGTTTTGTTAAACAGTATTTAATGTCTTATTTCGATGTTGTGTTCTGACTGCGTTCTTAGCGTGTTTTAGCCTGACATCACGTTGGTGTTCCTTTATCCGTAGGTTGACCATTCTCCCAGTTTCTCCAATGTATACTTGTCCCCAGGAACAAGATATTTTGTATATTCTTGCGGAGCTGAGTGGAGGTCTATGATCTTTAGGATTTCTTAAGATTTGTCTTATCTTTTTGAGTGGTTTGAAAATAGTATCGGATATTGTGTTTAATATCCTGCCAATCCGATCTGTTGTTCCTTTGATATGGGAGAATGGATAGGATTCTTTAGTCTGATTGTGTACCAGAGACCGTTGTCTTGTTTGCATGTTTATTGATTGTTTCGATTATGTCTTTTTTGTTGTGTCCGTTTTTTTAAGATTAATTTTAAGTAATTGAATTCTGTCTGTAGATGAAAGATAGTGAAAGCTCTATGTACAAGTGAATTGATTGCAGATTGTTTTTGTACTGGGTGGTGGTGTGACTCGGCATGTAGGTATCTATATGTGTGTGGTTTTTTATACATTATTGATGGCCTAAGGTACCGTCAGCTTTCTTAGAGACAAGAACATCTAGGAAAGGGAATTTTTCATTTTCCTCTATGTCTATAGTGAAGTGGATATTTGGATGTTGATTGTTGAGGAAAATAAGGAATTTACGGAGTTCAGCTCTGCTGTGTCTCCATATCACGAATGTGTCGTCTACATAACGGAATCAAACTTCTGGTTTTTTGAGCGTTTTTTCCTGAGAGCCTCTTTTTCAAAATGCTCCATGAAGATGTTGGCGATTACAGGAGAAATAGAAGAGCCCATTGCCGCTCTTGAAGTTTGTTCAACAACTTGAAGGTTGTTATAGGAGAAGTAAGTGGTTGTTAAGCAATGTTCTATTAGCGGGATGAGATCGGAGGGGACTTCATGTGAAGCCTTTATTATGTTTAATGTGTCTTTTATTTGGACTTGTGTGAAAAAGATTCTACATCGAAATTTACAAGCAGGTCTGTGGAACGTCGGATTTTTTTGAGCTTTTATATGAAGTCCGTTGAGTTAGTTATGTGTGATTCGGATTTTCCAGTGAGAGATTGTAGTATTTGTGCTAGGAAGCGGGATAAGTTGTACGTCGGGGAATGTATGGCGCTGACAATCGGTTTGAGGGGGATGTTTGTACTTTTGGTAATCCATATAGTCTTGGTGGTAGAGGATTTGTAGGTTTTAATGTTGATTTGATTTTACTGGGAATGTTGCTTTTTTCCGCGCAGAACACTAAGATCTTGGTATTCTGCGCGATTGTATTAGTTGAATCTTTGTGAAGCTTTTTATATTCTTTGTCCGAGAGAAGGTTCTTTTTCTTATAGTCTGATGTGTTCACTGTCATGTGTGATTACTGTGTTGATTACTTTGTCGGCTGGAAGCACGATGATGTCAGGTCTTAGAGGTTCAATCGCTCTTGTCTAGTGATGTTTGATGGAGGGTATTTGGCTTTAGAAAGGATATTGGTTACCTGTCTGTGGATATTATCTGCTTGTTCTGATGAGAGTCGGTAGATAGTTGACTCTATTTGGCTGATAATTTCTTCTTTTGGAATCTTTCTAAGTGCCACTGCAAAGTTGCCTTTGGCAAGCGCAGATATAGTGTCTTGAGACAGGTCTTTGTTGGATAGATTCTTGACGTTAAGTAGAGAGGGTTATAGATTTTTATGAGTGACAAGGTTTATGTATTTCTGTCTTTCAGAGAATTGTGTGTGAGTCTTCGTGGCTTGTTCGTATATAAATTGTTCGTATGTAACGATCTAGGATTTGCCAGATATCATGCCGCAACGTGATGAATAGGAGCATGTAGAGTTTAAATGTTTTATGGAAAATCTGGGCTATTTGTAACTTAGTGAAGTGGATGCGGTCTTTGATGAGGATGAGATTGGTTTTATAGGAAGGATGTTTTTGGATTTGTGAGTTTCTAGGTGGTCCTTGAGTTGTAGGAACTTTGGGATGATGTGACCCGAAGGAACAGCTCAGTATCAGGCTGCTTCTTGCCCTGATGAAGTGGACTGCAAGATTCGAAATATTGGCATTTCAAGAATGGATCTGGACATGGAGGAAACTCGCGAAACGCATAATCTTTATATAGAAAGTACCGGTGGAAGTGTCAAAAATATTATTGTGTTTGTTTAATATCCTGCCAATCCGATCTGTTGTTTCTTTGACATATGGGAGAATGGCTAGGATCCTGTCGTCTGGTTGTGTATCAGAAACCGTTGTCTTGTTTGCATGTTTATTGTTTATTTTGGTTATGTCTTTTTTGTCGTGTTCGTTTTTCTGTAAGACTAGTTTTAGATGGTTGAGTTCTGTCTATAAATGTTTTTGTCAGCGATGATGAATGCTCTATATACAGTGAGTATAAGTGAGTTGATTGCAGACTGTGCTGGATGTTACAACTTGGCATGTAGGTATCTATTTGTGTCTGTTGGTTTTCTGTACACTCGATGGTCTTAAGATATCGTCAGCTTTCTTGGAGAGAAGAATATTTATAGGAAGGAGAATTTTTCGTTTTCCTCTATATCTATGATATTGATTATTGAGGAAAATAAGGAATTTATGGAGTACATTCCTTAATGTTCTTCTCGTTTAGTTATTATGTCATCTTCATTTTCAGCAAATCAATTTAATTAATACTATTAATATTTTTTTAAATAATAGATCCACTACAATTCATCTTTTCCTCTATATAAAAAGGAATTAAATTTTATATGGATAATACTAACAGAATTTTTAACAAAAAAATTAAGAAAAAATTTTTCACAATTCATTACATGAAATCCATATTTAAGAAATTCTTTCTAATTGTTAATATGTTCAACAGTAAATTAGTCTATTCTATTCCGAATAAGTGAATGAGTGAGCGAGCGAAAGAGAGAGAGAGAGAGAGAGAGAGAGAATCTTGCATTCTTAATTTGAGACGATATTTCTTTTTCAAAAATGTATTAATGTATGTGCGCTATTGTGTGAAACCATCAAGTTAATCGTAGCAACCGTCTCACATAAGCATTCGCATCTAGTGGTGAGTTGCATCGTCCCACCTTACTTCTTGTATTTGACCTGTGAATTGTTAACTTCTCTTAATAATTCAAAAACTAAGCAACGGACAAAAATTTCAAAGAGAAAAAATCGTCTCAGAATTAATTCGAGAATATGACATTGTAAGGACAGAAGTTATTTTGAATCACCCTATATATGTAAGGGTGCGTCACCAAAATCCGGATAATTTTTAATTTAAATTTTCCGCTATATTGTGCCTCTGCCAGAGGTTGTTGCTGGCGTTCGAGAAAGCCTGATGCTTCTAGTAAACAATCATATTCTTAAAATGGCTGCGATGTTGAAACCAAGTACGGAGTATAATCGAAGAGCTGCGATCATCGAAGGCCTTCGCATTGGGCGCTCAGCAACGGAAATAATTCAGTTCTTTGAATACTCGAGATCAATCATTTATGACGTAGCAAAATATATGGCTTTAGAACAGTCCAACGAAGGTTCAGGAAGATGGTCCAGTATGCCAACGAGGAAAAGTCACTTAAAAGAACGCGAAGACTCCCGCAGTCGTTGAAAGGGCTCAAGCATTGATTTCGGCTGACGGCAGGGTAATCATTGCGAAAATTAGCATCGATTGTTGGTGTAAGCGTCGAATTGCCGAGGAGGACAACCTTTGATACAACCTTCGAGCAACATCGAAACGAACTTGGTTTCGAACCGAGCAGAAGTGCACATTGCCGATGTCGTAGCCGACAAGGAAGCTCGTCGCCGACACCGTGGCCGACAAGGAGGCCGATCGCCGACGTCGTGAGCAGCAGAAGGCCCATCGCCGACGTCGTGAGCAGTATACAAATCGTACACATTAAAGATACGACAGATGCTCTCTGAGGCTGCCAGGACAAGCCGAATTGCTCGCCTCGAGTCCCATTCTGGTCTCCCAACAGCCTAAATTTAAATTCCTTGGACTACTACGTATGGGGCGTAGTTGAAAGGGTTATAAATAAGTCTCGGCATCCCAATGTGACATCATTAAGGACCGCTATTGAGGCAGCATTTGTCGGCATAGACAGAGCTACATTATAGCGTGCGTGCGAATATTTTAGACCGAGAATAGAAGTCGTCATTCAAGCTAATAGGTGATATATCGAATAATTGTACTCTACAGGGAACCTCCAAGTGCCATGTAAAAGGATTTTTTTGTAATATTTAATTTCTCATTAAAAACATTTTATTTAAAGAAATTGTTTGATTTGTCCGGATGTTGGTGACACACGATATATATATATATATGTTTGAGATCGGTAATTCGAAAGAAAAGCAAGAATTCTTTCAGTCGACCGACAGTGATTGTCATTGAACGCATGCATAAATTGAGCTCGTGATTTCATCTCGAGCATGATCTTAATCCTCGTTAAAATCATCGATTCGTCGTTCTTTGTTCTTTTTAAAACAATTCGTTACACGCAAACAAGTTGTCGTTACCGGCAACGGATAATCGAAAGTTCTAGAACAATTCAATTCACGCACGCGAACGCCGCGCTCCGACGAATACGTCACGCGCTGTCACCAATCCCACGCACGGATTTTCTGTCGCGCATGGCTGTTACGTTGAACGTCGTTAGAAAAGAATCCAAAGCGCCAATCAATTTTGTACACCTAATGCCACGTAATAATTACGATTGTGGCAAATTTTTATTGGATTTTTCTCAAAAAAGAAAGCTCAGGCCGAAAGCAATAAATGCTTCGATCTCGCCGTCCTCCTTCTTACTT
>NW_011627059.1:148267-191695 GCF_000204515.1 Acromyrmex echinatior | reverse complement strand
AAAGCTCAGGCCGAAAGCAATAAATGCTTCGATCTCGCCGTCCTCCTTCTTACTTCTAAAAAGTTCTTAGAGTCCTTAGTTCTTAGAGTCTAAAAGTTTCTTAGAGTTCTTAGAGTCATAATCTCGCTTCGTAAAATCGCCATGCTAACCGCTTAATGAAATCGCTATAAAACGAATCTTTCGAGAAGTGCCGAGAAAATCGCCGAGATTTTCCATTACCGCGATTCCAAAATATCATTTGGAAAAGGTGACCGCATTTAATATTCTGTTAATCTAATATTTAATTAATTATATTTTTGACTTTGTAACTGAGCATATTAAAGAAAATTCTTTTGTAAAATTACAAAGAAACGGAGTTCTCTTTACTGTCGTGCATCATATCAACCTTGTGCCGTTTTCTCACTCGAATCTTTCCGCGCGGTGCGCTCTCGTACAATATACATATATATTATATATATATAATTACTTATTAGTAATGCAATATTTGTTAACTTTTCAATATATGTAACTTTTTCAACACACGCACACGCACACGCACACGCACACGCACACGCACACACACACACACACACACATATATTGAAAAAGTTATATACAATATATTAAAAAGTTAACAAATATTGTATAATTAACAAGTAATTTTTTGCATGGATGGCACCACTGTGCGGTGGCTGTGGTTGCCCGTGACGCATTTTGGGGTGGGTCCGCGGCAGCGGCGGCCGCGACGGCGGCGATGGCGGCGGCAGAATCCCAATGATACATGACGTTACAACATGGCGGTACGTATCATTAGTATTGGTGTTTACATCGATAACGCCGGAACCTTCCCGCACTTGCCTCCTCCCTTCCTCTGCGCCTATAAGTACCCCCTGCGCCTTCCTCCCCGCGCCCCTCTTGCCTACCGTTGGGTTAGAATCCGTCATATTATACTACTCATTATCATTTCCTAGCTTAGTTAACAAATACCAATATATAATTTCATTTCCATTTGATCTTTTTTTGTTAAATATTAAGTTATGAGCAAGTGGCGTTCGCGAGATACAGATTACTAAAGTCATCTATTGGAAAAATAATGGATTTCTTTTTACTATACCTAATACTTCATTCAATGATTCTCCAATTTTTTTAAACCGTCCGAATAATATGATTTGTTCATCCTTTCAAAATAAGCCTCTGTTTCGGCGATGAGCTGCTCTCTAGTGGTGAATCTCTTGCCTCCATTTCCCCAGGTTTGGAAACAGGAAATAGTCGCAGGGGGCTAAATCTGGCGAATATGCTGGATGGGGAAGCAATTCGTAGCGGAATTTGTGAAATTTGGCCATCGATGCCGGGTACATGTGAACCCGTGCATTGTCTTGATGGAAGAGCACTTTCTTCTTCGCCAAATGGGGACGTTTTTTCTTTAAAATGTTGAAACGGTCCAATAAGGCTGCGTAGTAATCGCCATTGATCGTTTGCTTCGATGGAAGGTAATCGATATGAATTATACCACGTGTATCCCAAAAAACTGTGGCCATTATCTTTCCGGCCGATTTCACTTTCTTCGCCTTCTTCGGAGATGGTTCACTCGGTGAAATCCATTGTTTTGATTGTTCCTTCGTCTCGAGTGTGAAGTAATGGATCCATGTTTCGTCCACAGTAATAAATCGACGCAGAAATTCATCCAGATTACGTTGAAAGATCTCCAAACATTATTTTGAAATCGTCACACGGTCGCGCTTATGGTCCACAATGAGCAAACGTGGCACCCATCTTCCCAATAGCTTTTTCATACCCAATTGTTTGTGCAAAATTGAAATCACTGTGCCATGTGATATGCCTGCGGCTTCAAAGCTCGCGCACTTTTACTCGTCGATCAGTCAAAACAATATGGACTTTATCGATGATTTCTGGCTTCAATTGGACGTCCCGGACGAGGTGGATGATCACATGTGGATGTACGACCATGTTTAAATTCATTCACCCAATTATATACAGTCGCAAACACTGGTGCAAATGAATATTATCCAACTCGGCTTTCTTTCGACGTTAAACCTTTCATATGTAGATGTTTGATCACTGCACAAAACTCATTTTTTTCCATTTTGCACAAAATACAAAGGTTGTTCGCTTTAATCGTCTACAGAAATGAAACCACGCGATGAATTCCATTCAATTTGACAGTAATCTGCTGAAAGATGCTACTTGTCAAAAAGTAATGTGACATGACACTGCGAGTGCCCTCTGACAGATTTTCTAAGAACTTATTGACTTGCTCTCGTAATAAATTCTAAAACGCCGAGTATCCGTCATGGATAGCTTGGCGCGCAAGGAGTGAGTATTGCCTGACAAGCGCCTCTCACACTGCCACGAGCCTTGAACGTCATAACTCGAATTTGCAGATATTAACTCTAGCGCTGTTTAGCAGTAGACGTTGCAGCTGTACATTCTGCTTGTCGACGATAATGACGTTTCTTAAAATGATGATAAAATGAGAGATTCAGAAATTTGCGTCGCAATATCTCCGTTCGTAGGACACGTAGAAAGAAAGTAAAAGCATTTTCATTATACAACTCAAGCAGTAGTTATTATCCGAGCGTGTATAAAACTTCATTCAGTTCAGCCGTTACTGAGAACCTTCAGATCTGCTGCAACTTGTCGGCTCATGTGAAAGAGACATGGCAGTGTCTCACGCCATGATGCTTCGCACTTTCTTAGCGCCGAGACACTACCGTGTCTCCAAATTGCACAGGAGGACACCAAAGTTAGTTGAAATGTTCAAAATAAGATCATTTTTTAACAACAAAAAAAAACATAAAAAATGTATAAATGTGTTTATCTTTTGTTATAATAGATACATCTATTATTTTACATATAGGGTGTTCAAAAAACATCGGCATTTCAGATTTACTCGGAAGGATGAATGAAATTTTGAAATATTTTAAACAAAAGTTGTAAAGTATAAAAAGATCTATTTACAGATCTTATCAATTTAATCTTTGGTGGCGTCGCCAAAGTCAGGTCAAGGCTAAATCAATTTTTTTTAATAGGACACCCTATTTTTTATTCCAGAATCTAATAACCAGTATTAAGGGCTTTTCAAAGTACTATAATAAAATTTTTTATTAAGCAATTTTCAAGTTATGAATCTGGAAAGTTATAATATCGCCGACATTAGCATTACCAAAGATTTACATAGAAGATGAGTTACAATAGGAAATGATAAGATTTTTTATTGTATTGTTTCTTATTTCTCATCGAAAAGGAAAAAAAATACTTTTTTTAACCCGGGAGTGGTCGCGTACCGATCATTTTGCCGATACTCTTTCGTTTCCTATTTATATCTTTCAATTATTTTTATTTATATCTTTTTTTTATTGATACTATTATATTTTTACTTTTACGTAAATGTTTATTAACATTTTTTCGCATGGTATGAAACACGCTTATATCTATATAAAATTTGATATGTTTGTTGATTTGTAACGGTCGATCTAAAAGACCGTAGCCGTGAGCACTAAGTTAATGTTTATCGTCTCCAGTCCCCGCCATTATTATATTTTTATAAATAAAAAATAAAATTATAATTTTCTTATACAGGGTGTCATGAATATACGGCCCCATTTGTCCCAAGCAGGTAGAGTGGACTAAATTGAGTAGAAAAATCCTCTACCATTTTGTAATGCTCGCAATAATTAACGAGATATTAACGTTTAAAGATAGCCTAATACGCGCGTCCGCTGGACTTACTATTGTCAAAAGTACGGCCCACCGAGCGCACGGCGCGCGGGCAGCAAGGAGCGGGAATGGCTTAGCAGGCGCGCCGCGACCTTTGAGCTTAGATGCTCGCGATGGTAAGCCCCGCTCCTCGCGGCCCGCACTTTCGGCAATAATTGATCGGGAGGACGTGCATATTCGGCTATCTTTAAACGTTAATATTTCATTAATTATTGCGAGCATTACAAAATGGTAGAGGACTTTTCTATTCAGTTTAATCTCTATTTGCTCGGAACGAGTGGGGCCACATATTCATGACACCCATTTTATATATATATATATATGTATATAATTTCCTTACATATCAATAATTTTATCAAATAAAAAAAGTAAAATTAAAATAAAGATATATCATCTAATATAAGCACAATTATTTTCAGTAATTATTCCGTTCCTTTGTTTTTAATTGATTAATATAAAGCATTAAAGATTTTTTTATTAATTATTACTTTTAGTGATTATAATCACATATATGAATTCTAGTTATTTATGACACATATATGTGCAAAAATATATTTTGGTCAAAATGATCAGGACGCGCCTACTTCCGGGTTAATGATACTGAGGGATCGTAAAAGATTTTACAAAGAAGTTTTGCAATTATTCAACCAGACAATGCAATAAAAACATTGCTACAAACTGTTAAAAGAATGATCGCTCTTTTAAAGAAACCGGCAGCATAAAAATTCGCCCAATACCTGGATGTCCAACATCAACAACTAATGAAGAAAATGGATACTGCGCAATCATTTGTTGAAGATCCACATCTCATTGTTTGTAAAACAGCTCAGTAACATAACATTAGTATAGGATCAATGCACAACATCTTAAAAAAAATTCAGGTTTCATTCATTTAAAATTCACCTTATAAAAAGTGTATGAAGATAATTTTGACCGACATTTATTATTAGAATTTTGTGATGTGATAAAGACAAAAACTGATGCCAATCCAAACTTTCTTTATCAAGTAACATTTACAGACAATGCTACTTTTGATTTGGATGTTAGTTTCAACAAACATAATTGTACAATAGATTTTGGAACTACAGCAACTTTCACTGGATGATGGAATTTCACACTCAATATCCGGCACTGTAACTTTCCAGACTCATAAAAGACTGGAAAATTATTTAATGAAAAATGACTATATAATGTTTTGAAAAGCTCCTGACATCGGTTATTAGATTTTGGAATAACAACTATGTTCCATTAAAAAAAAAATCGATTTGATCTTTACATGATCTTGACGACGTCACCCAAGGTCAAATTGAAAAGTAGTCTGTAGTAGTCTGTAAGTAGAACTTTTTATACCTTACAACTTTTGTCTGAAACATTTTTTTTGAAAACGTGATTCTCCTGAATAAATCCGGAGCCCAAATCTTTTTTAAAATTACATATATACATACCTTGTATATATATCATAAAAATAATTAATTTAAGCGCATATAAATAATCATTCTTACCTGTGCGTAGTAACGTAACGACAAAGCAGGAAGAATTCCATTAATGTGGATAATTTCAGATTTCTGTGATCTAAAAATAATTTGAAGGATTTTTTTCTGCATGTTCACACTTCCTTGAAACCATTGTGATTCGTATGCTCCTACACAAATTTTGCTACTCTATGAAAAAAAATTACATGTAATTGTGTACTTATATTTAAAATTATTATTAATTAAATTTAAGAAATATATAAAATTATAACTACAAAAAAGAATCAATAAATATTAGTAATTTAAAAATGTTACCATGTGCATTAAGTTATCAGCTGGCAAAGCGCACATAAAAAGTTCTACACTGGCGGTGAATACTACTATGGAATATTGGAGTTTGATCATTATTGGTTGTTCCTACTTATCAAAAATGTATATTTTTTTGTAAAACTTTGTTAAAACTTAATATAACAATAACCCTTTATATCCACATTTTAATAATTCGGGAAAGAGAGTCTACACTGCTCGAAAATTAGGAGATACTTACTCCGAGTAAATTTTTGCACATATTACATTTTAAAACTACATATAGCGAACTCCGTGGTATAAAGTTTAAGAAATGTATAACGCCGTGTATTCGAAATTGAATTCTTGCGTTTAATATATCAATTTCCAAAAAGAAAAATACAGCGGGTAGGAATAGCACTGTGACGAATTTATAGAATATCCCATTGAAGGAGTAGAGCCGTATCAAACGCCCGCGATTATCAATCGGTAATAGACAATCACTAATCGCATGTATCGCGCAGCTCTGAAGGAATCTGAGCGAAAATGGCCGCCGAGTATGGACTCCGTTGGCGCATCATCGAAACGGTGTTTGAAAGCCATATTCTGACGGACGTGGTAATAAACTCTAAACATATCGAGCCTTGCCGATTCCTCGAAGACGCGAGCGAAATTGTGCTCGAGCATGTGCATAGTAATGCAACGATATGACTCTATAAAAATAAACACTGTTTTTAATGACGAGTTCATGACGGGTGATAAACGCGCGAACAAAAGTATCGCCACCCGGAACTATGAACTATATCAGTACACCGATTTGCGCGAGTGGTATCGTTCGAATCTACTCTAGCATCGCTGGAAGAGTTTTAGAAACGCGGTAGCGGCTGGGCTGAAATTAATGATGAACGCTAACAAGCACAATCCTATGGGCGTGGGATGTTATATCAAACTCTCGCGAGAAATTAAGAGAGCGATAATCAATGTGCAAACTGCGGACAATGCAAATGACATTTCCATCAACGTCTACATCAATGAGAAGAGGATTCTGTCGACCGAAAAAGGAGCGAGCACGTAAACCTCTTGTACGTAAAGAATAACAAGGCGGGATATTTTAAGCTCATCAAAAATGACTTGTTAACGCATAACTTACCAAAAAAGAACATAAGAAATATTTCTGCGATAGATATGTAATAATAATAATAATAATAATAATAATAATAATAAATGCGCGGTTTTTTCAGATGCTTCCACTACTTTAGCTCGAGCGCTAAATTGGAGATCCACAGGGAGAACTATGGAAAACTAAACGATTGCGCGATCAGACTACCAAGCGAGGACGATAAATGGCTGAGTTTCGACAACCACTGCAGGAAGGAATGCGTTCCGTTCGTCGTTTACGCTGACCTGAAGTGTGCATTGGAAAAGACGGATGGGATTTCTGAATCAACTACGTACATGTATCATCATCACAGAATGTTTAGTATCGAATACTACATGCATTGTTCGTACGATAGTTCACTGTTGGGCTATCGTCGTGATAAAGACTGTATAGTGTCGTTCACGGAACAACTCAAAAATTTGGCGTACAGTGTACAATCTATAATTTCAGCTAATGTACCCATGACAGATTTCACGCAAGACAATTGGTAAAGATATAATAGCGTCACGCACTGTTACGTGTGCGAGAAACTGTTTGCATCAGATAATATGCGGGTACGCGATCATTACAACATAACAGGACGATAAAGTGGCTCCGCGCACTCAAATTGTAATCTAAATTATAGAGATTCGCATTGCATAGTAATTTCCCATAACTTATCAGGCTACAATGTCCATTTCGTCATCAAGAAAATTGCCACTGCGTACGAAGGACGTGTTGACTTTTACCGATAACTAAGAAAAAATGTATCTCGTTTACTAAATATGTCGGTAGTACAAAAATTGATAAAAAAGATTATGCAAAATTACGGTTTATAAATTCATTCAGATTTCTCTTTTCTTGTTTGGACAAATTGGCATCTTTTCTCATTAAAATAAGCTATTACGGATATTATAACACGAATTTTTCAATTTATCAGAAGAAAATTTTAATCTTTTGACACGAAAGGACGTTTTTCCGTATGAGTATATTGACTGTGTCGAAAAGTTAGAGGAGCTATGTTTATCGCATCGCGAGTCATTTTACAGTTCATTAACAGACGACACTATATCTGAGAACGCTTACGTGCACGCCGTCAACGTGTGACAACGGTTCTCCATCCGAGCACTCGGTAAATATAGTGACTTATATCTGAAAACAGACGTATTGTTGTTGGCCAACGTCTTTGAAAATTTCCGATAGTTGTATCGCGAGTTATGGGTTCGATCTCGCGTATTATTACACCTTACCAGGCTTCACGTGGGACGTCATGTTAAAGCATACGGATGTAAGATTTGAATTGTTTATAGGTATTGATATGGTCATATTTATCGAGCGCGGTGGTCTGAGTCAGTGTTCGAACAAGTACGCGCGAGCCAACAACAAATACATGTCATCGTACGATCGAAACCGTCATCATACTTAATGTACTACGATGTCAACAATCTGTACGGCTGAGCAATGTGTCAACCATTGCCTTATGCCGATTTTCAATGGGTCGACGATGTACAAAATTTTGACTTTACAACCATCGCGTTAGATTTGGCAACAGGCTATATTCTCGAGATGGACGCGGAGTACCCACAACTTCTTCATGATGTGCACACTGACTTACTATTCTAACGCTCGAGAAACCATCCGGCGATGACAAGCTCCTCGCAACATTATGCGATAAACAGCGTTACATCATACATTATCGTAATTTGTAGCAGAGTACTCGTCACGGTCTCCGTATCACAAAGGTTCACCGTATACTGCAATTTGCGCAATCTCCATGGCTATGCGATTATATAGAACTAAACACAAAATTTAGAACTTTGGCGAAAAATGATTTTGAAAAAAATTTATACAAACTTATGAATAACGTGGTATTTGGCAAAATTATAGAGAACATACGCGATCGCGTCGACATAAAATTATTAATGGGAAGGCAGACACGGTGCTGAGGCAATGATCGCGAAACCAAATTTCCACAGCCGCAACGTCTTTTCGGAGAATTTGGTCACGATAGAACTGCGTAAGCTCGAGATGAAGTTGGACAAACCAATATACGTGGGTATGTGCGTCCTCGACATATCCAAGACGTATTTGTATGAATTTCATCACGAGTACATGGCCGTTGTTTCGCGAAAAATGCAAAATTATGTATATCGAACGATACTGATAGGCTCATATACCATTTAGAATGTGACGATGTTAACGATATCATGAAACGTGATATAAGTAAATTTGACACGAGCAATACTCGAACGACAACGCGTACGACATTCCGCAAATAAAAAAATTTCTGGCCTTATGAAAGACGAGAACAACGGTGCCATCATGACCGAATTCATTGGGCTTAGAGTGAAAATGTATGTCTTGCGTGTAGAAGGAAAGAAAGATACGAAGAAGGCAAAGGGTCAAGAGCACAGTTGTATCGAGGTCTATAATGTTCGAGAATTACACGCGCTTGAATGATGCAATCGAAATGACCCTCAGACAGTCATGCATAAGATTCACACAAGGTGTATACGATATCAGAAACAAAAATCACTTTAAATACACACGACGATAAGCGGTATATCGTGTCAGGTTCCACCGACACGATGCCATTATGGGGACATTATCGATATAAATAAAACACATTTATATTGTATAGTATGTTTAATATGTATATAACATGTAAAATATGTATAATATGTATACCATGTATAATATGTATAATATAGTATGTATAATGTGTAAATACAATATGTATATGATATTTATAATATGTATAATATGTATTTATATATTTATAATAAATATAAGTTTTATAACACATTGTCTTTATGAATCCACGAATTGTGCGAATTGTCGAATCCCAACCATTTCACGTAAACCTCGTTCCCCCTCTTGTGCAGCACCTTTTCAACGAGATATACGTCGGGATTAGCGACGCTATGCAATTCGTATTCGTAAAATCCTCCGGCAATAGACTCTCCGCGAGAATCTTCCAGAAGATGCGTCACTGGATTAATTTGTTGTACTTTGATAATTTTAAACACCTCCGTGCTCCAATTCGGCGTATAACCTTTATCAAAGACTGTCTTGAATTTGCTCACGCGTCCGAATCATCCACTTTGTATTACACGGATGTTGCAATCTTTACGCGATTGTACAATAAATCATTAAGAGCTTGTCGGTGATCGTGGTAACGTCAACGAGATGCATACCAATAGTTTGATGCTTGCATGCATTGTAATTTGATATGAGATGCGGCGTAATGTCGATCCATTTGTAATTTCCATTGTTCGTAAATTATTTCCACATGTTGTTTTTCAACGTACGGTTGAAGCATTCGACGACCGAGGTCGTCTTTATTGCGGAATAGAATAATAATTGATGTTGTGCTTCTTCAAAAGTTTCTGCACGTCCGAGTTGTAAAATTCCTTTCCTCTGTCAATATGCAAATTTTTCAGATATCTTCCATCGTCTCGAGTTATCTTTGCGATCGCCTTCGTCGCCTCATTCCCGCTCTTGGCTTTCAGCCCATGCGTGCTTACTCAGCATGTCGATAACAATACGTCGAACATAGTAGTAACCTCTGTTGAATCATGTACATAGGTATATCTCGACCACATCCGCCTGTCACAGGTCATCATATCCGTGTACTGTGACGTGTCTTCGCGGGAAATTTCTTCTCGCCGGAGCGTACAATTCATCAATCAACAGACGTTTTTCAAATGTTGCGAATAATTATTCAACATGATGCACTTGTCAAATCGTCTTTTTAAGTTTATTTAGCATAACCTGCACATTATTTTGTAAGATTCCAATCTTCCTTTCGATTTCATTCAGATGATTTTTCAAATCTTGAACGTCAACTGGAAGAACTGCAACATCATAATCGCCAACGCGCGGCGTTTATCACGCTCCCTACAAGCGCGGACAAGGTATCGTGCGTAGAAAAAAAAAGACAATGAAACATTAAAAATGCGGGAAAGTAATTAAAAATGAGGAAAGTAACTACCGATGTACAATTGCAACAACTTGCAAACCGTATGCGCATTCCATATTTTAGAGGCGTCTTTATGCGTACATTACCGATCAAAGGAGTACATCAAAACGATATCGTAAATCTAAAATGCCAAAGGATCTGGGTAGCGTATATGAAAAGAGGGAAATACTTCATGTACTTCGACAGTTTTGGCAATCTTCGACCGTCGAAGGAACTTAAATGGTATCTGGCAAACAGTGTAATCGAGTACAATCACCTCATCAACCTTACAGTCAGAACAATTACGGGCAGCTTTGTCTACAGTTTTTATGAACGGTTGACAAGCAATTTAAGGACCGATATTGCGCTGTTTAACTCAGTGCTCGTTTGAAACATGTCGCTAACGTTTACGTTGACCGACAAGAGCAGCGTCCTCGCCGTAAGCTACTTTCCAGCGATAGATTTGGGTGACGATTACGAGCTCGGTCTGACGGACTTTGAAACATATTATACTTTAGATTTTACAATGTAAATTCAATAAACAACAAGTTTTACTATGGCGACGAGAAAATTGTCATTCCCGAAAGATCGAATTGCGTGATATAGAGCGGTATATTTAAAGCGTGAAATTTTATTATACGTTCTGACGTGAAGGGCAAGGAGGATGAAGATTTCCCGCTGGTTATTCGCGCCAACAACAATACCATGAGAAGTGAGATCAACTGCGCCTATCGGATAAATTTTGCAAAACTCGTATCATTGGCTCGCTGCTGATTTTCGTCGAATCGCGTGCTGGAACCGCGACAGTGGCACGAGACGTGCCGATAAATATCATCAACATGAATATCATACACATAGAGTGCATCATGACCGTGGGTGCGTACAGCAACAACAGGTGCATGCACACGATACACGAATTTTCGTCGAGCGTGCCGCCGGGATATAAGAAATCGGAAAGGCCGACGCAGATTATTTACCTTCCGATCGTTGTACGAAGCATTACGGATCTGACGATTCGCGTGGTGGACGTAGACGGTTGATTGCTTGATTTTCGTGGAGAAGAGATCACAGTTAGGTTGCTTGTATTGAACGAACAGCGGAAACAAACAAGAGATACACTTTTTACTGGAAAGACTACTGGAAAGAAACTCATTGCGTCCAACGTTGCATTCTTAAAGTCCTTGAGTTTCATCGTACGAAATGGCTGATATCTTGAGTATTACCGGTGAGCTGATCTTTGACGACCGCATCGTCAAGATTGAAACTCACACGTATAATCCGTATGCCAACACTACGTTTGGGCATAGCGATGAGATACGGATACCCGTACAGCAGCAGGATTTGTACACATTACAACAGTTTTCTCTATGTCGATGAAAGATTGACAGTAAAGAAGAAAAATCAGATCAGATGTCAATCAGATGTCGATGACGCTTGGAAATAATTGCGTAGTGTTCATATTTGATGAAATTCGATATGAACTCAATGATGTGGAAATTGACCACAACAGAACGTTGGCATTACCAGTACCATCAAGAACTATGTGTCAATGACGTACAATGCTTTGATTACCTTGAACGCAGGATGGAACTCTAGATCTGACAAGGAGGAAGGATTAATTTTTGTGTGCCGCTCACAACATGCTGTTGGGCTTTCGTTCAAGGATTACAAATGCGTGATCATCAATGCTCATCACAAATTGATTTTGATACGATCGCGCAACAATTACAATTGCTTAGTGGGAAATCCTGTGACGGGGCCTGAGATTGAATTATTCAAAATGCAGTGGCGGATGCCTCACATTGCGTTAAATAAATTATCAATGCTGCGAGCAATCATTGGAAAGCAATCATTATCTGAGCATGAGTTTTCGTTCATGGGATCTGTATGGGTATCCTTTATTATAGAATACGACCAAGCATTCATGGGCTGTCAAAACGGCGACTCAACTTGAGAAGCCGCGATATGTTATCTTTGCTCTGTAGATAGATCGAAAGAATGTCATGTCACGAGATTAGCGTGTTCGACGATTGTAATTTGAGTAACGTAAAAATATATCTAAATTCAGAATTTTATCCGTACGACGATTTAAATCTGTATTTTGGCAAAAAGAGTTACGCTGTCTTGTTTGATATGTACGTGCGTTTTCGTAAATCATATTATGGAATCAACTGCTTTGAAACGCTGCTCAACGTGCTCTCATTTATCGAGAAAATCCTTTTGCGGTCATTGATTACTTACGACAAAACGAATCCGTCAAGAGCACTACTGTGGACGTACGCATAGAATTTCACTGCAAGGAGAAGGAGTGCCCGCCAATACTACTACCACATACTGCCTCATCATACACGATCGTGTATTCGTTGTCCGCAAGATTATGTAAATTGCAAGGTTAGCAAGTATTTAGAAACTTTAAAAGAGACAGAAAAACCAGGGTGAAGCACAGTCTTGAAGAATTGCTCGTCATGGTCTAACGTTTGTGGTGCAAACGTGCACGTGCAGTTCCAGACATGGTACTGCGGATATCATCGCAAGTGTTTTTAGATGAAAAATTTTTCTACTTAAATTAAATTTTTTCATTTTATACGGTTAACTCTTTAATTTTTGTGATAACATTTAAATTAAGCAAGGTAACATAATTTTGTGATAATGCTTTGTATATTATTTTAAAGGAGAATTAAATAAACACTTGTGCGGGAATGCACCGCGCGGAAAGATTCGAGTGAGAAAACGGCACAAGGTTGATATGATACGCGACAGTAAAGAGAACTCCGTTTTTTTGTAATTTAACAAAAGAATTCTCTTTAATATGCACAGTTACAAATTCAGAAAATATAATTAATTAAATATTAGATTAACAGAATATTAAATTCGGTCACCTTTTCCAACTTGTATTTGGAATCGCGGTGATGGAAAATCTCGGTGATTTTCTCGGCACTTCTCGAAAAGATTCGTATTATAGCGGTTTTCACTAAGCGGTTAGCACGGCGGTTTTACGAAGCGATATAGTAGCGAGACTATGACTCTAAGAACTCTAAGAAGCCTAAAACTCTAAGAAAGAGGATGGCGAGATCGAAGCATTTATTGCTTTCGGCCTGGGCTTTCTTCTTGGGAAAAATCCAGTAAAATTTTGCCATAATCGTAATTATTACGTGGCATTAGTTGTACAAAATTGATTGGCGCTTTGGATTCTTTTCTAACGACGTTCAACGTAACAGTCATGCGCGACAGAAAATCCGTACGTGGGATTGGTGACAGCGCGTGACGTATTCGTCGGAGCGCGGCGCTCGCGTGCGCGAATTGAATTGTTCTAGAACTTTCGATTGTCCGTTGCCGGAGCTTGTTTGCGTGTACCGAATTGGTTTAAAAGAACAAAGAATGCCAAATCGATGATTTTAACGAGGATTAAGATCATGCTCGAGATGAAATCACGAGCTCACTTTATGCGTGCGTTCAATGACAATTACTGTCGGTCGACTGAAAGAATTCTTGCTTTTCCCGAATTAACGATCTCAAACACACTACTTTAGTTAAAAAAAAAATGTTTTTATTATAAATGAATGGTAATATAATAATTTTATTTAAGAGGAATATAAATCATTTGAATTGGAATAGGAAGATCCTTTAATAAGATATACGTATACTATTATGTTTCATTGTATAAAAATTAAAGATACCATTTGGATTAAGTAAATAATAAAGATAATATCACTTGGGTTTTACTTTTTATTTTGATAGTAAAATTTAACTTGGCGCCACAGTTGTTGATATCAAATTTTTAATACAAATGATACATATCATTAGACTGATATTCATTATTTATTTAATTTGGCATGGTATAAAGAAATGGGATTTAACTTGGCACCTGTTCTTGATATCAAATCCTTTATAGGAACGATACATATCATTAAAGTTAATATTATTTATTTAATTTGATATCTGAACTACATGAAATTTAACTTGGCGCCAATTGTTGATATCAAATCATTTATATGAATGATACATACTTAACAGAGTTAAGTTATTAAGGGGGGAAACCACAGTAGAGCACGAAAAAGTAAGTATATTTTCGGGAATTTTTTTTGGCTCAATGAAATGATCAATCAAAAATTTGTAAAATAAGCATTATAATATTATGAATGAAGTACAAATAAGAATTTTTTCATACATTTTTGGTACAAAATGGCTGTGCCGTACTTGTCCGATGGCGCCTATTTTTGAAGGAGGGACCATGGGCGGACATCTAGAGTCCTTAATTTTTGACCTGGAACAAAAAATGAGTTTTTTAGGTTTTATATATCAATGGAAGTACGTAGGATTTTTTCGATATATTAATTTTTCGCAAAATGATGCACGTTTTAAGGAAAACTTGCAAATTTAACAAAAAAAAACGCCTTAAAATTGTTGATAAAAAAAACCATGTAATATAAAAAAAAACCTTACGCACTTCCATAGAGAAAGGTATTCTGAATATACTGTCATAATTTGAAACCGATCGGTAAAGATTTATTCGAGTTATGTGTCCGCCCCGTTTAAAAAAAGTGGATTCGAGAAAAACGCGTTTAAAGTTTTAAGTACTGTAAAATCATATTATATTTTTATATACCTCTAATCTGCGATGCCTGCGCCATACAATTGACCTTCTTCATCTATCTCCTGCTCTTGTTTGACCTTTCGAATTGTTTTCAGATCGATGCGGGCCTGTTTTGCGGGCCCTCACTCAAAGATTGTTCCGCTTTCTGTATGCGTTTCTCATCCAAGTCCATGCATAGTTCGTGACTTTTTGGGCCAATTTTCATGCCCATGACCTGGATTATATGTAAAATTGATATTAATCCGTCATTAAAAACACACGAAGCGATGTTCGTAGCAATGTCGATGATTATTTTGCCGGAATTCATAGTTTTCGGAGCCATCGCCCACACTGTCGAGTTGAAGCTCTCATTACTGTTTTGAGTGAAACCCCCGATGCAGCGAGTGAGAAGATCATCCGTAGTGAGTTGTTCGTAAACTGGCTTAATTGCTTCATAAACTATATCAGACATTAGTGATTTGTGCGTATAGGTAGCCAAAGTGTTAGAAGATTTCGCCCTTTGCCACGAGCACCATGAATTTTCTCCAGTCGGGCAATCGTCGTGTTGGGGATGGTTATCCGTAGATATTTTGTGAAGTAATGTGGCCCATAGCTGTCTTCATTTTTTCGACTGATTCGCAATTTCTACGAATAGCTAACCCGAAATATATTGACAATTCGAAGCGAAGCGAAAAAGCGTCCGTTTCAACAATTGACATTCGGTTTACTAACGTTACACACGTGTTTCTTTGAATGTATATTACATATGGTGATACCTACAGGCATTCTTAAGTACTATAGACTTTTCGGAGGGAAGTTCCTTCTCCATCGACTGCCATTATACCTGCTCCCGTACTCATAAATTATAGAGCGCGCCGGAATCACAAAAGGCGCTCGGAGCATACCTGAGAGGCGTTGCCGCAGAATGGAAAATTTGGGTATTCCGAAATTTTTGCGGCACTCCATCTTTTGGTATGTTATTCTTAAGACCCTAAAGTACCTTATAAGCGAAAAAAAATTTTTTCGATTTTTTCAAACTTTTACTGTGGTTTCCCCCCTTAACAAGAGATAATATCATTTGTAACTTACTTTTTAATTTGATAGAATTTAACTTGATTGGTTAAGATTATAGCGTCTGGGTTTTAATTTGATACATTAATTTTTTTCGAAGAGTAATAATTTTTGACAGAGAATTAAAGTTGCCATTACTTGTAATAAAAAGGTCTTCGATAAGAATATCCTTGAAAAAAAATTAAAACTATTATTAATAGAGTTGGAGTATTACGTACTTAGTATTACGTACAAAGGATTGGTTTCACCAATTTTAAGCTGAATTGATGATTCACTATCAACCATAAGTAGTCAATTCTACTAAACAGCAAACACGATGAAATCCAAATGATTCTTTATGAAAAGCACGTATGCTTAGCGCTGTTTTTTACCTTTATTTAAAAAGGTAAGTTTGTATGAATAATAAAAGACAGTTGTACTTTACTTTTTAATTTGATGGAATTTAACTTAGTTAAGATTGTAGCATCTTGGTCTTAATTTTTCATTTCATACATTAATTTTTTTCGAATAGTAATAATTTTTGACAGAGAATTAAAGTTGTCATTACTTGGATTGGAATAAGAAGACCTTTAGTAAGAATATCCTTGAAAAAAATTAAAACTACTATTTTACAATAATTGGATATAAGAATATCCTTAATTATTTTAATACATTGATCCTAATTATTATAGAATCATGAATATTTATATTAACTTTATATAACAAACTTTATATAACAATAAGTAATACTGTAAGAATATAAAGGGTTAATAGAAATTATGTTATTTTCTATAACTGATTAAAATATCTTATATATTAAAAAAAAATAATTATACAAAAATCATAATTGATACCATATCTATTGTATATGAAGTGAAATAATTTGTGTGGTGCTTACAGTAACTATGTTTAAACTTCCAAAGACAACTCCCATAATTGTTGTCATTATCGTAGTGAAAATCAGAGGTTTTATCGTACTAATCATTTTATTTATATATCTAAAAAAATTATCTTTATCATTATTTAATCTAAGTATAACATATGATATGGTGATTATTAAATTACGAAAAGATTACATATCATCGATTAATTAGATTTTCACGTATTATAATCGATTCTAAATCATACTTTAAATCACGTTATAGACTCTTCCAGAACATTTAAAGTATTGCATTTTTATTCCAAATTATATTCAGTTTTTTGTATCAAATACGTTATTCATATTTCTTTGTCGGGATATTCATATTTCTTTGTTTTATTTGTGTTACTTCTTTTGTCATAAACAAAATTGACTTTCGCTTTACAAGTTGGGGTAAAACTCTTGTTTAGGAGAATCCTCTCGAGTGACCTTGACTTTGATATATGTTATCAAGGTCATGATCCTGAATGACTTCCAACAGGTTTTAGTTGTCGCTTGTTTTTCGTTAAAAAGCGAACAAAAAAAAGTTTCGAAAATAATCTTATTTCTGCTATATTTCCTAAACCAACGCCCCTCACTTAATTTTTATAGGAAATCACTCAGGACATTCTCCTCTATAACATATTTAAAAGATATTTAAGTCGATGAGGGGGGGGGGGAGCGCGTGACAGTCACTTCTCGTGGAAAGTCGTAATATATATTTTAAAGTAGAAAATTTTTATTTTATATAGTAGAAAAGAGACTTTATTTTTCAAACTTTTTTTATTCATAACTTTTTAACAAAGGACGAGCGATGGTTAAAACCTGTTGGAGATCACTCAGGGTCGTGGCCTTGATAACTTATGTCGAGATCAAGGTTATCGGAAAGGGTTCCCCTAAACAAGAGTTTTACCCAAGTTGGAAATCCATGTGGAATCGTATAATGATAACGTTACAGTGAATTCCACAATTTCTTCATTTACGAGTGTTTGGAATAATTCTTAGGATGAAAGATGAACAAAGATAGAAATCTAATTACTAATGATGAGCGACCTATAATCATAATAATAGTTTCTTTCTTTTTATAAAGTTTATTTCGTGATATATGTATGATATATGTATTTAGGGTATCAAAAACCCATTTAACATTTATATAGTAGATAGTACATACTATACTGAGTAAAAAAAAACTTAAACAGACTTACTGTACTTACTCTTCTACGTGTCGCATGCGATGTTTACTTCAATATTTAAACTACATTTTGAAAAAGAACTCTGTAAGACTCTGTAAAAAGAAGATGTCAAAGATGTATGGAAATGGAAAGAGGATACATGAAACCTTCTGTCAAATATATCAAGTAAGTTATTCATGATGCTGACATACAAAAATGTTTATATCTCTAATATAAAAAAATGTTTACATAACGGTTGCACTTTCAATCTATGTTCATTAAGATTTTTTATTTAGTGTGTATATTATTCACTATGTAAATACTGAATGTTTTTTTAGAATGATCTGATTTAGGATTTCAAATGTGCACCGTTTTGTTCGCTAACTTGTTGCCATTTTGAAGGTAATTCCATTATGCCTTTCTCATAGAAAGTCTCGTCCCTATTGGCAAAAAACTGAGACAGTTGATTTTCACAAGCTTCTCTTGAGGCGAATTTTTCACCAGCAAAATCATTTGCCATAGACAGGAAACAGGTGGTAATCACTTGGAGCCAGGTCCGGACTATAAGGTGGATGCATAAGATCCTCCCAACCAAGCTCCCGGAGCTTGGCGAGTCACTATCGATGTGTGTGGCCTTGCGTTGTCCTGATGGAACACAATTTCTCCCCTATTGGCCAACGCTGGCCGCTTCTAGGTGATTGCTTCCTTCAGACGATCCAATTGTTGACAGTACAGGTCCGAATTAAGTTTGGCCGTAGGGGAGCAGCTCATAGTAGATGATTCCGTGCCAATCCCACCAAACACACAGCAAAACCTTTCTGACCGTCAATCCTGGCTTGGCCACTGTTTGCGCCGGCTCACCGTGATTCGACCACGACCGTTTTCGCTTGATGTTGTCATAAGTGACCCACTTTTCATCACCATCCGCTTCAGAAATGGATTGATTTTGTTGCGATTCAGCAGCGATTCGCAGATGGAAATTCGGTCCATGAGATTTTTTTGCATTAACTCGTGTGGCACCCATACATCGAGCTTCTTTTTGTATCCAGCCTTATTCAAATGGTTCCAAACAGTTTTTTGTGCAATGTTTAACTCCTGGGCAATCGAAACAGTGCTTACATGACGGTCGGACTCGACGATTTCTATTATTTTATCGACATTTTCGACAATTGGTCTTCCAAAGCGTGGTGCATCTTTGACATCAAAATTACCGGAACGGAATCGACGGAACCAAAATTGGCGTGATGATTGGCATATGATTGGCTGTTACAGTATCAGGACCATAAACACTATTCAGCCGCCTGGCTTGCATTTTCGCCTTTATCGAAGAAAAACTGTAAAATATGGCATATTTTCTCTTTGCTGGTGTCCATCTTTGACGCGCGCTCAAACAATACTGAGTCAAGCAATCACAAAACTGTCTCAGAAGTTTTTTTAATATGAAATCTTATCTTTCTAACGCCATCTAGCGTAACCCGATCGCACTTATACAACGTGAGATACAGATTACTAAAGCCATCTATTGGAAAAATAATGGATTTCTTTTTACTACACCTTTACTTTGTAGATACAGAAAATGTCAGGAGATACATGTGATAGTGCCTTAGTACTAAAGCACGTGCAGTGATATAGCGCGACTGATATAACTGACTGTATAACTTCAGTCATCGAGTTGTGGGTAATCGTAATTATCAGATTTTATTATTAGTAAGAGTTGACCTGACAAGTTCTAAGTAGGTTCAATTGATATGAGTAGCTTCAATTCCTGTTGTACTATAAGTGTTTTATTTGTTATAACTAATAGGAAATAAATGCCTTTTAATGGTCTAGTCGGATCTTAAGTATTTTGTATAATTCTATACAAAATATAATTTTGTAAATTTATATACTATGTATAGTTCTTTAAACTGCGCGTCGAAATGATTTTTTTTTTAAACGTAAACTCCACTGAGCTATCGCAATAATATCCGAGCAAAAATTTTGATCAGGCTCGCTTATAGAAAAGACCGACTGCCGAGTTATTAGTGGGGATATTGCTGCCCGTGTAGTAATTACTATAACTAACGGATCACACGACAGGCATTACATCGCTGAAGTTATTATTGGGGATATTACTGTTCATGTAATAATTACTGCCAACAGATTACAGAGCAGTTATACAAATTCTTCGTCATCTTCAATTTTTCATCATCTCTGTGCCCACGTAACGGATGTTTTGACATCCGCAAAAAAGGATTGTTTCAATTATGGGGCGCAATCTGTTTCAATTTTTCAAAACCTGTGCCATACGTTGAAAATAGATTTGATTCAGTACATCCAATGCAGGGTTATTGTAATTAGTCAAAAAATGTTTACCACTTTGTGCTACATTTTTGTGCATTATTGCCTAGATGCATGCAAAATAAAAGCACTGTCTTTGCTAGTTAATTTTACAAACGACTTAAATAATACTTTCACAAATGTATTTAGAACTGTATTTAATTGATAGTCTCCTGTTTTGCTTGTAAATAGAACACAGTATTTGCAATATAATCCTTTGTGAATGTCAGATAGAACAAGCCAGAGATTGTTGTTCAAATGATATTGTTTAACACATCTGCGTTCTATTTTTCCTTGTTTACTATGACTGGAATAACAAAAAGCATAGACAATAGGCATTATCATGACTTTTCTAGCAGTGTATGTTTTGTGTAGTCATCTAGCATAGAACTTTTACTTATATAAGAATCAATGTCCATTTTCTAAATAATCAAATCGGAGAATGGAAGTTTGGAAGTTTTTGCGGCTATTTTTGATGCAGATGAAGTGGATGTATTCGGATTATGCAGAACATCCGGAAGTTTACTAGGAACATTGAGAGGATCACATCGTAAGGAAGTATTATCAATTTTAACACTCTTGGAGAAGAATAAATCAATTGTTCTCGTTGTTGAAGCTTTTTATCTCCATTTGTCAACTCGTTTTCCTAGACCAAAAAGACATGGAAAAGATTTACCACATCAATTCAAGAAATGCAAACAAATAAATATACTATCCATCAAACCTACATATTATACAAGATATCCTAAAATCTCGGACCGTTGAGATCGAGATCATTTCACAGCAATCATCTTTTGTTGTAATTTCTGTAGATATTCTTTCGTTTTTTAATTTGCAGTATTTTTGTTTAATTTCGTAATCACAATGTAAATCAAATTTAAGTAACTCTTAAATTGTGTTTAAAAATTGCAGATCACAGAAGTGTTACATACTAATAAAATCCTCTTATTCTTTATAGATATTCGTCATAGATATACAATTTATACTTTACTTTTATCTTATCGCTAAATTTCCCTATTTTATCTTTATTTCGAAATCGGAAATTCCGTTTCTCTTTTATAAGAGGGTATATTCAGTTTCTTTATTTAAACATTCAAACTCTAACAGATAGATCACGTTATGTACTTTTATGCGTCATAAAAATTATCTATAGATTATTCTAGAAAGAATGTCTAAGAATATCACACGATCTTTCTCAAAGAAGCCCTCCTATAAAATAACAAATATAAAAGCGTATTAATATTAATACATTACATTATAACATTAACATTAATAATAACGTAATTATATTAGCGTTTAACGATTAAGTAATTAAGTTCAACAATTAGCAGTAAAATAGAAATCTTCCTGAATGTGAGAACGAATATCTTTTTCTTTTTTTTTCCCTTTTTCTTTTTCTAATAAAGTTAAATTAATTTTAAACATATGAATGTAGTGAATTCGCCTCGCATAAAGGATATTAAGGAAAACCGAATTTTTATAACAAATTGTTAAAATTCAACTATTACTTATTAAGAATAAACTTGTAGAGTGAGGAGTAGGGCTTACGCGGAGCCTTGCTGCCTTATCTCAAAGAAAGCGCGAGTATAGGTTCTACCAAATTTTGGGAAGTGTCGATTGATTCTGAAAGGACACTCCCACACTCATTTTCGTATATAAAAGGAGCTGTCAAAGACAGAAACACACACACTCAGACTCACTCTTACACTTAGACTTAGGCTTACACTTATACTATTTTCTTTTTTTGCATTACCTCCATGCCTACCAAAGGCGGACGAAGACAAAGAGAAAAGAGATTGAGATTCCAAGTTAAATCGGCCCTTATTTCAAATCAAGATCCTTTCCCCTATTTCCAAAAACTTGTGCAATTGCTAGACCAAGACAAACCGGTAGACTCACCCCGCGAACCTGTCTACACTCCAAATAAATTGGAGGTCAACCTCACGTTTCTTAATTACAAAACCATTCCAAAGCACGATCCACGTAGATTCGCCTATAAACTTCGCGATCTTTTTGGCACCGGATTCAAGGTTACCCTTCCTTTAAATTATTCAGTACTTCCCAGTGAATCGCATCCTTAACTACACAACTTAATCTCCGGTCCCCGAGTAAATTGTTTAAATACATTGACTCAAAAACGGAGAAAAATCTCAACAACAACATTGAGACGTAACAGAAGAGTTGAAGCGGAAGTAGGAAAATTCGGAAGCGCGGAAAAGAGCTAACGTAGCGCGCTGGCGTTAACCTTAACATTATATAAGCTTGCACGAGCTTGTGCGAGCAAGGGAACAATGGAGAAGGAGGTTTTCTAATCGTCCTCTAGGTGCAAACAGCGGAGCCTATGCAATAAAGTCACTAGATTTATAAAGTACTACTCGCTTCCATGGATGCGTTTCACTACCAGTGCTGAAACTATATACTATACAATGACGTTACGTGCGCTATAGATTTTCAGCATTGGCAGAATATCGGAATGCATTCCATTTTGACGTAGTCATTTCAAACGTAGTCATTTCAAATTTATGCTACATAATTACTAGTTTCTTCCATGCTTCCGCATTTTTACACTGAATGTCAACAATGAATATGTTAAAAATGATCTGATATACTTTAAACGCGTTTTCTCGCGCTTTTGGTTATTATCACCCTTTTCTCATTCGCGGTCACATATGTTTTAGGAGACGCAGTAGTGTCTAACCATATTAAAAAAAAGTACAAAACATAAAGACACTATAAGTCTCTTATCCCGAGACCAAAGTCCATTTTTTGGGAGTATAGAACTATTAAAATATAAAAAGTTTTGAATCGCACGTAACATATCCTAAAAGGCGGCATCGCTACGAGTAATTTGAGCCAAAAAAAAAATAAAAATCGGTCAAACCGTTTTGGACATACAAGCGATCGAAAAGTGATGAAAAATGAAGTAATATCTCCTTCTCCTTCTTCTTCGCTGTCCGCAGTCACATGCACCTCTCTTCTCTCTCACCTTTCACTCACATCTCCCCCAACTTTGACCAACTCCATCCACTAACCCCTTCCCTCATCCTCTTCTACCACTCATCCCCAACACTCCTCGGTTTTTTGTCCTATCTCACTCTCTTTCGTCCTCTCTCACCCCCGTCTGCTGAAAGTGTCCAATGGTCACTCAGAGTCGTGATCTTGACAATGTGAGTTAAGGTCGTATTAATTTTGTTGTATAACTTCGTAACGCGTCATGGGTGACTGCTACAATTTTCCGAAGGTTGTTTGATGTGCTGACTTTTATAATGTGTGAGAGGATCAAGATCATCAGAGATGAATTGTCCTTCGATGGTCACTAAGGATCATTACCTTGACTATGTATGTTACGATCAGCGTCATCGGAGTTGAATTCCCTATTTCATTTTTAATAACTTCTTAACGTTAGAGATGAGTGACTGCTTAACCTTTTGAAGATTGTAGGAAATGTAATGGGAAGACAAGTATCGTATGCCGCACGTCTATGTTAATAAGTAATAATTCCAGATTGAAAAAAGGAATAAAATTAAGTAAAAGTTACCGAAATATAATGAAGGGGAAAGACTATCCGAAGTTTGTATATAATTATAAAGAACTAAGTCAAATTAAAAATAATAAACGGCGTTTCGAATCCGATTAGGTCATTCTTAATGTTAAAATTACAAAATGACAAGTATATATATTTAAAATAGATCAATTTTAAAACTGGTTGATAAAGAGAGAAAAAATATATATACAGACTTCTAGTGGATGTGTATTGATGGTCATTATCGCAAACTGTCGTTATACAACTGACATTACCCCCCCAGTTGATGTAGCGCGTGTCATTATGAATATATATTTAAAATAAAGAATGGGCTTCTCCATCACCCATTCTTGTGAGAACGTAAACATATTTTCTTTGTCGCTTCGATTTTAATACAATCTTTAATATTTATTTCAACAGAATGAATTTTTAATATTGTATGAATATATTTTTTTTTGTTTGCGAGGAAAAAAATCTTCATATAACCTCTTATCCGGGATGCTCCCGAAGGAGAGCCTAACCGAATGAGAGGAAGAGACCCAGAAGCCGATCTTCTGATTGTGCAGGATTCGATGAGTCCCTCTTATAAAGAAGAACAGCGGACATCATCGCCTACCTGCTAAAAAACTCCCCCTATTCAGCATCTCCGCAAGACATTGGGCACCTCGGAACTGATACCTGGCATTTCATCAGGGTGCACCCAAGTCCCACTTTCATGGTTCGATATACTACTTAAAGCTAGAATCCTATTTCTGAAATGATACATATAAAAGGCCAAATATGTGATATCAATAAGCAAAGTGACACGGAAGGTTTGCCTGATGTTTATCTTTCTCTTCTTAAGAAAGATCTCTCTCTCTTTTAATAAATAATTCTAGAACTTTCTAAACTGTTGACTCATATATATAAATAGTGGTAAAATATATGATATGACTAATTATAACACACAATGTCACGACAAATTTCTATTTGTGCAAAGGATGTACTTGAGATTCATCATTGTTTTTTTTTTGTAAAACAGGTAACGATTCTATTCTTTTATATTCCGATTAGAAGATATTAATGATATACAAATTTGTTTTAAATTAGAATCTGGAAATTCTTCTACACTTTTCGTGATATGACAATTGGCATTGTAACATTATAGTATGAAGCATCTTCACATAGAAAACAACATGTTTATAATTATAACACACGACGGTTGAATTTAATGTCAACTAGATGTAACTCTGCGTTTTAAGAATATTATATTATATTAATATTATTGAATTATTGAAGATGGTCAGATTGTGGCCAAAACGTCAAATGTTTTAATTAATGTAATAATTAAATATCACAAACTATAACTTGTGCGGTGGTTTCTTATGCTCTTTTTTTTACGTTTTAAAATTATAACCGTTCGTTTTTACGATGTATTTTAATCACACGAGCATTAACATGTGCAATATAACGGAATTTTTTGACTTTATTAAATTTAATTTTGGATTACAAGTATGTTGGCTATTGAAGAAATGTGTAAGAACTTATAGGACGAATATTTATACACGATTACAAATACAATTTTTAAAAATTTGTTTAAAGGAACGTCTAATCCTTATGAATATGTACAAATTCACACGAAAAGATAACAATAAACTGTTCCATTCTTCGAAAGAAAGAATCGACAGACTTAAACACAATTTTATTTTCAAATATTTGCGCGTAGAATTACAAGACGCCTATAAACATCTTGAACAAATAAAATTTGAATTATTCAGCATGTGTAGACAAATAGAAAAAATTCTACCTAATAACATAGCTCATTCTTTCTTTCGAAGACAAGAAATTAATTTCGACATAATGTGGCGAAAGAAACAGAAGAGAATTGCCAATAAAATCATTAATTTGCGTGCTAAACATATTCGCAGAGAAATATCGAATATTAAGAATATTAACTATAATATTATACAATTGGCGGACTCTGAGATAAATGGTGATACCTCTTGTGCACCTTTAAAATTAAAAAAAGTTTCAATTATAATAAAATTACGAAATCTAATATAATACATTCATCTTATAATATTGATATTAATCCGGATAGATTTAATACAAAATTTGAAATAGTTAATACTAACGAACAATGACTTATAAATCTTAGTAATGCTAAAATCTCAGAAAAAGCCAAAGTTGTTTTGCAATTAGGTCAGCAATTCAATTTACCTAACAATGTTGTTAGCAAAGACAGAATTACACGTGAGTTCATCAAACATGTTGAACACAATCTTTTTAGAGCTGATGACGAAGTTTGTAAAAATGTTAGGAACGAAACAGTTCAAATTCTTAAATCGATTAAGAACTGTGACATTAAATCTGCCGAGAATAAAATTATATATGAAGGTGTAAGAGAGGTTAAGCGATTTATCTCAGAGAATCCTGATATTCTAATTACTAGAGCGGATAAAGGCAATATCACCGTAATTATGAATCGGGAAAGTTACAGGGAGAAAATGTACATGAGATTCTCAATGATCAGACTACATACAATTTAATAAATAAAGATCCTACTAATAAAATAACTGTGGAAATTGGGGAACTTACTAAAAAATTGGAAAAACAAGGGGTACATTGATTTAAATTTATACAAAGAATTGTATGTGTCGGACGGAGAACTTCCGAGTTCTTATGGACTGCTAAAAATTCATAAGGAAGATCATCCTCTAAGATTGATAGTTAGCTGCATTAACAGTGCTTTTTATCCACTGGCGACCTTCTTAAAAGAAATCATTGACAATAATAATAAAAAGAATTTTAGTTATGTAAAAAATAGTTTCGATTTAGTAAATAAACTCAATGGTAAGGTAATCGATAAAAATTTTAGTATTATATCATTTGACGTGGTCTCCATGTACACGAACATTCCGACCGATTTAGTAGTGGACTACCATCTGCGTTTTTTCTCTCTTTTTATTAATGAACTCTCAACACATTTACTGATATTACTGACAAGGTACATTATTATATTACTAATTTGTATGTATTAAATATTAATTTTTTTGTTTACGGTCACTTTTCTAGAATTGTTTTATGATTACTTTGATAAAAATGTGTGCGAGAGCGCACCGCGCGTAAAGATTCGAGTGAGAGTTCGGCGCACGGCTGATATGATGCACGACAGTAAAATCAACTCAGTTTCTTCGTAATTTAACAAAAGAATTTCTTTAATATATTCAGTTACAAAGTCAAAAGATATAATTAATTAAAGATTAGATTAACAGAATATTAAATGCGGTCACCTTTTCCAAATTGAGTTTGGAATCGCGGTGATGGAAAATCTCGGCGAATTTTCTCGACGCTTCTCGAAAGTTTCGGTTTATAGCGATTTCACTAAACGGTTAGCACGGCGATTTTACGAAGCGAGATTATGACTCTAAGAACTCTAAGAACTTTTTGGAAGTAAGAAGGAGGACGGCGAGATCGAAGCATTTATTGCTTTCGGCCTGAGCTTTCCCTTTTGGGAAAAATCCAATAAAAATTTGCCACAATCGTAATTATTACGTGGCATTAGGTGTACAAAATTGATTGGCGCTTTGGATTCTTTTCTAGCGACGTTCAACGTAACAGTCATGCGCGACAGAAAATCCGTGCGTGGGATTGGTGACAGCGCGTGACGTATTCGTCGGAGCGCGGCGCTCGCGTGCGCGAATTGATCTGTTCCAGAACCTTCGATTGTCCGTTGCCGGTAACGACAACTTGTTTGCGTGTAACGAATTGTTTTTAAAAAGAACAAAGAACGACGAATTTGATGAGTTTAACGAGGATTAAAATCATGTTTGAGATGAAATCACGAGCTCAATTTGTGCATGCGTTCAATGACAATTAATGTCGATCGACTGAAAGAATTCTTGCTTTCCTTTCGAATTACCGATCTCAAACAAAATGACTCACAGCGTACTACACAAAATGAAGAATATGGGATTAAAAATTATAATAGTATTGTAATACCATATTTTTGGTTTAGAACGATGTTTAAATATTACGACAATGTTGAAAATGACTGGATCGGAGTTTGTTTTTGTTATTGTTTGTAATTGTTATATGAATTTTTAATTTTAATTTTAATTAAAGTTCTTTGCTACATTACTGGCTCTTTGCCCTGCTTTTGTACTGCATTAGAAATATTAAAGAAAGGCTGGAGCAGGAGGACCTAAACTCCTGGAAAGAAATGAAGGGCTGCTGGTAAAGCAGGAAATTTATGGAACAATCCAATCCGGTCAGAACAAAAGATCTGACAGCAATGAGAAAAGACAAATTGAGAATGGGCATAGGCTTTTTTACTGAATATTTGCCTCTCAGAGCACACCTATTCAATATAAGACAAGTCGAACAGAAAAACTGCCGGTTATGTGGAGAAAGTGAGGACAGCGTGCACCTTCTGTGTCGCTGTGTTCTATGCTTGTCTGCGAGATATAGATCCTGGGAGTATATGTTCTTAACACCCGAGGATCTAGACGAAGCAAAGATAGGCGACTTCATAAACCTAGTACACGGAGCGGGACTGGATTGCACTACTTTGAAAACAAGCAGGGAGTGATAATGGAACTTCAGAGATTTAGGTCACGTTAGGCGATTGTTATAGCCCCGCCTGCATTACTACTTTTACTACTACTAATATAGGGGAGCACTCTCCGATGACCTTGACTTTGACATACATGATCAAGGACATGACTCTGAGCGACTTTCAAAAGGTTTTAGTCCGCGGTCGTCTTTCATTAAAAAGTTATTAAAAAAAAGAATTTCAAGAATAACGTATTATTTTTGCTATACAATTGAACACTATTCTACATAGATTTTTACTTTCAACACGAAGCGACTCTCACTCCCCTCCCCCCTGCTTAAAGGGCGCACGACTTTCGTAATTATATTGTTGTACGTGGATTTCAACATTGTTTTGTATAGAATCATCATAACTTTTCAACGAAGGATGATCGCGGGCAAAAACTTTTTGAAGATCCCTCAGAGTCGTGACCTTGACCACATTTGTCAAGGTCAAGGTCATCAGAAAATGCTCCCCTATACTAAATAATTATCCTACCTTTATTATGTTTAGTTGATACGGAGCCTTTCAAGGAGGACGGGATAATAGAGATCGATTTAATTTGAATTGTCGCCCTGAGAGCTGCTGCACCACGTTGATGAGGGGAAGGAAGCGCGTGCGCGAAAATAAGAATGTAATGGCGAATCAAGCGAAATCCTTGTGCATTGTAATAAACCATATTTTTTCGCGAGTCGTTTTTATCATTTTGCATTCCCGTGCAGCAGTACGTTGCTGTACATACTCAACAAATATCATTAAATAAGAAAGTTTACGTTTATAATCACATTATGTATGCATTTATAAAGAATTCAAGTAATAGTGCACAACAAATATATATTAATTTAATTATTTTTCAATAAACCTCACAATATTTGCTGCTGCAATATCTTTCACATTAATATTATTTAATTTTTTATACACAATACAGGAAGTGTGGTTTAGAAACTCGACTGTCAAACTAATAAGCATCCATGCGAAAATTGTGGATTTTGAGCGAATTTCGCATGGTGAAGTACTTTATGCGACGTGGTAAATTGTAACTTGTAGTCAATCACGACGCGTGGTCATCGGGACTGTGGTAAATAGACTCCCACTCATGAAAACCAGTTGTCAACAACGATTCATATGTTGGTATTATTGATAATCTTTGAAAGCTTTAGAACAGATTGGGTTGATTTCAGAAACTTTTTTTCGTCATGTGTAAGATCTATGCTATCAGAATCTTTACCATGATATATGTAAGTATTAAAAAGATCCATGTTAAGAAACACAGTCAAATGATTTTGATTTCGTATTTTGCCGGCTTCTTTGGCATATATATTTTATGTTTACATCTTCCACGAAACGGAATCAACATTTTATCAATGCAAGTATACCCCCCATAGTATAATTTTTTTGACAAGAGATAAATTTGTCAAATATTTCAAAAATAATACATATAGCGTTTTCAATTTTTCTTTCGTTTCGGGTACGTGCGTCGTCAAAACGTAAACATTGTAAAATTACTGCAAAGCGCTTCTTTGCTATTACAGCACGAAATATATCTCGTCCAGACCCATCAGTTGCAAATATAAAATGTAGTTCTTCATGGTTAGAATTGAAGGTAATTAAAAACAAAAGTAAACCAAGGAAAGCTCTAAATTTGATTATGTCTATGTTTTTCAATTCAATGCGAAATCTTTATATTTCTTCCTGATTTCTGATAATTTGTCGTTAATTCACAATAAAACAATATTTTGAATTTCTTTATCAAAAAATAGTTTAAATAATTTAATTTAATTTAATTTAGTTTATTGCAAAACTACAAGAAAAAGACTACATGTTAATAGGATAATAGACATAAAGTATGACAGAAGACTATAGTAGCATAAACATAAATACAATGGACAATAGTAGCTAGCAAATGGTTAGGCGTCAGCAAAATTGTTGTTACAAAGCCTACCAGTAATAAAACCAGAATAAGACAACAATTAGAGGTAAACTAATAGTTGAAAACATGCATCCACACACATACAAATACACATACACTCACATACATATACCCACAAACATACCAATGACATCAGTCTCGTTTGAATACCATGAGTGACACAATGAAACGCGAGTCGGTGAAAGGAGGATAGAGAAGAGGAGGTTTTTATTGAATTAGGAAGGGAATTAAAATGTTTGAGAAGTTTAGGAGAAAGCAGCACGGAACTTAGTGGACCGATATATGGAAAAGGATAAGTAATCTTGATATCTGATGACAAGAGGGATAAAGATTAAAGGGTAAGGGACAAGAGGTTAAAAGAGGAATAATGTTCAGAGTTCAATTGAAGGAGACGTCGTAGATATAGAGGAATATTGGAGCGAAGGAGAGAAAATACAAGACAGCACAGGTGGAGAATAAAACGTTGTCAAATTTTAAGCCAGCTAGATCTCTGATAATATGGAGATACATATATAGTCGTATTTACGAACACAATAGGAGAAACGGAGACAAGAATTTTGGATACGCTGTACACGATTTAGCAGATGTTGATTAAGAGCAGGAACGTAGACAACATCAGCATAATTAAATAGAGAAATAACAAGTAATTGGGAAGTGAGAAGTTTTTGAAAACAGAGAAAGATGCGGCGAAGAGGATAAGAAGATGTAGATGAGAATAAGCAGTCCGATACTTGACGGCCACGTGTGACTGGAATGACCATAAAGACAACATGGACATGAAGAATAGAGGAGAAGCGAGGAATTGGAATAGAATTAAGAAAAATGTCACAGGACTGAATACGGGATAACAATAATAAGGAACCGACAATTAGCAAGGATGATTTAAAAAGATTTAGATGTAGGGCATTATCAGTGGACCATTTGGCGATTAGATTTTAAGTCTGTATTCAAAGCAGAACAAGTTACTAACACATCAAATAAGTGAAAGGAGAAGAAAGGACGTTATCTACATACATGAAGAGCTCGGAGGATAGAGAAACATTAGAAATTAAAGACAAAGATATTAAAGAGTAGAGGTCCGAGAATGGAACTCTCGGGAACACCCGAGAGAACGGCACAAGTAGATGAAAAAAGAGAAAAAGGATTATATACGACTTCCTGTGTGCGATTTGTAAGGAACGAACAGATTAGCGAGAGAGCAGAGAAAGACCGCATAACTTCAGTTTAGCTAAAAGTAGATCATGATTGACGGTATCTAAAGTCTTTGTGAAGTCAATTGCAACGATGGAAGTAAGGCAACAATTGTCGAAGCACGACGTCAGAGATGTAAAATAATTCCATGCTATGAGATCGACGAAAACCAAACTGACAGGAGGAAGGGATATTAAAATTGGAGATAAAGGTATTAAACTGTGAGAAGCAGATATACTCAAGCAGCTTTGAGAGGAAAAGGGAAAGTGTGATAGCGCGAAAATAAGAAGGAGAAAAAGGATTATTGATTTTAGGAATGAGAAGAACAGTTGAGTGTTTCCAAGAGGAGGGAAAGATACTGTGAGAGAGGGAGAAATTTAATATATAGAGAAGGGGATCAAGACATTGAGGAAGACACAGTAGGAGCATACGACCGGAGAGATAAAAAAACCCATCGGAAGTTAGGCGAATGCGCTTAAAAATAGAGATCACTGGGAGTGATTGGAGCAAAATTGAAAATCGAGGAAACGTGAGGAGAGGAGGAAAGAAGGTAAATAAAAGAATTAGAGAAATAAGACGAAGAAGATAGAGTATCAAGAAAATAATTATTCAAGAGGAAAGCGTTTCTGAGGTGCAGAGGTATAGAAGCAGAGGAGGATTGTGCACCATCAAGGGCACGGAGATTTTTCCAGAATTGGAAAAGTTGTGAAAGGGAGGCAGAGAGAAAGGACTTTTTCTCACGAACAGCAATATTCACGTCGTTCTGCAAACCCTTGTAGTACCGCCAGTCCGCAGGAGACTAAGATCGCTTGAATCTAAGAAGAGCACGTCTCTTCAGCTCAATGAGCCATCGGACTGCACCATTCAGCCAGAGTGCGGGGGGACGAGAAACAGGCTTACAAGTAATCGGGGCGTCAAAAATTGCAGTAAGAGAGGCCGTAAAGTAAGAGACCATCTCACCATCAGTGATTATTACGCAGTGACAAAATATTACAAGAATGTAATGAAAAACACACAACTAATGCAGTACAAACGCACTAATAGAGTAACGAAAATGCAGAAAAATCGCGTCACTCACTCACAAAGGTATATTCTGTTCGCCGACCAGCATTTGCAAAAACGTTAAAAATAAAAAACGTTAAAAGTAAAAGTAAAATAGTAAAAAGAACTGAAGTGTTGCAATAAGCACCAATGACTATAATATAAGGCACATAATGACATAAAGCAGCACTTTTCATAAGAGAAAACGCAGAAATTGAACAAGAAAGAGAAATCAGAGCGGAGTGGTGAGCAGAGATATTGACAACACGAAAAAATAATTCTAATTCATCGGAGTTGGACAGAACTATATTACGTCTTCTCAGAATATATTGTGATTTGGTATTACGTACATTACGATTTGGTGAGCTCTTGACTCATTTGAATCGATTTTTACATTGTAAAAATTTGATCGAATAAGTGGTTCATCAGAAAACATGGCCTCCGCAGCAATAGAATCCGATGGCGTCTCCACATTTCTTTTTTCTTCATTAGCAGAAAGCTCTGATTCACCGTTATATTCGCTGTGTTCAACATTAAAATAAGACCATCCAGGGTAAATTTCCAATCTAGAGCGAAAAAAATGACCAATTTTTTCCCATTTTAATTTATGTTTTCGCACTAAATTGAAAATTTACCCTGGATGATTCAATTTTGATGTCGTATTCAAAGATTCGTATTCAACAACTCAAAATACATAAGAATAGCTGGGTCTCCACCCCAGCACAGGGTTCTTTTTTTTGTGGGCCTAATTAAACGTAAAATATATAATTTTTTTATATCACTAATTGCGTGCATTAGAGTTATAATATGCCAACGATAAACCTTTGGTCTCACGGAATATCCAGATGCCTTCTCCACACGGTTTTTCGACCGTTTGTGAGCAATTTTTAATGTTATAAGAAGATTTTAACTCGGCTTCTCAAAATCTTCTGACCATTTTCATTTTTAATTGTTTTCAAGTTATTCTCTAAAGAATTTGTAACTTATTTTAATTTTATTTTATTCTTTTATACATCTGAAGATGACTCAATTTTGTCGCCGAAACATGTTGTATAAATTTTTATTATTTTTGTAATATAAAGATTTGTTTTTTTTTATTATTTTTGTAATATAAAGTAAAGTTTTTAAAATAATTGGACTTTTCTTCAATACATGTAATTTTTATTTTTAATTTTATAATTTTTTACTCTGATTGCCCTGTTGATATATTAATTCGGTAAAATATATATTTAATCATTAACATAGAATAAAAAACATTGATAATATAGACAGATTTCATTTAAGCAGTTGAGTTTAGAAGATTAGTTATGGGATATTGGGCCCAATAAGGCATGATATTGACTGAAGTATTTTTTACAATTGAAAAACCATAAATAAAATAACTTGAACATTAAAAAATACGTTAATAACTTGTATCTAAAAAACACATTTGATTGTTATTAATCACTTTAATTACCACGTACACTAAACAGAATACTCACTTAATAATTTTCTATTTGATGTACGAAAACAAATAAGTGCACGTGTGGTTGTTAACATACACTGATTATTAAGCGCAATAATCTCTGTCTTTGTGCTACCTTACGCAAACATAGAAGTATCTATATATATTTTGTTCATTTAGATATTTGCATTTGCCCAACTTGCTCCTATGCGCAACTAGGCTCGCTCTACCCTATTATCTTCGTTATTTATTTATTAGCTCAAATTATATGTATCATTTATATAAGATTTGATATCAACAACTGGCACTAACTTAAATCCCGTACCAAATTAAATAAATAATGAAAAAGAAGAAGAGCTACGAGCCAAAAAATTATTCAATTACAATTATACAATTTCATAGTTAATGTAGAATATAAGTAACATAAGTATTGGAACATAAGTAAAGAAAAACAATTATACCCTTCAGATAAGATTTAATACAATGAGCTAACAATAAACAAACAGACGTTTCGATCGCGATTGGATCATTATCAATGTTAAAAACATACAGAATATTAAACGGTAAAAACAGAACATAATATAAATTTATACTTCCTTCTCTAACAAACGATGGTAACATTAACAGAAATCCTGTTTGCATTTATATATTATAGCTTAGAGACAGTCGTCGCATGACATAATAATGTCGTCAATCATTAAGTAGTTTGAAATATGTCCTTTAATATAATGTAAAATTAGAGAATAAACGCACGCAATTGAATTTTGTCCTGTAGGCATGATGTAATGTACAAGAATTATGTCAGAGAAAAATTATTGATATAAAAATTATTGATAATTAAAAACAAAGAAATTGCAAAAGAATAGCAAAAGAGATAATATAATACAGAGATGATACAATGCAAACATTAATAAAAGTTAATGTTGTATAATGTATATATATATATTGTAAGAGACGCCTTTGAATCGAGCGATCGTTTTAAGATGGCGTCTCACGAATAATCGTTTCCGTTGTCGAGCAGACTTAAGGCGATGAGTCGATTGGCACGCCGTGACTTGGCAGACTTATGTGCGAGAATAATAGTACGAATAGTGTAATAGGTAGCACAAACAAAACGATGGCGCTTGTGGAGGAACTCATGGAGCAACGAGATGATGAGAACATGGATTCTGTATGCAAGAAGACCGTGGATCACCAGCCTAAAAAACCATTAATCAAACCTACTAGAGAGTATTGCGTGTTATTTGCCAAAGATTCTGAAAGTCAATATTATTTAGAAGCATTAGTAGATTCTGGTTGCGCGATAAATATTATGAGCGAAAGCGCGTACTTGAATTTCTTTAATGATGAGGACTTAACTCTGGACAAATTCAATAATAATTATGGAGATATAAAAAAGTCACCTTTATGTATCCTCGGAACAATTACTACTAAAATCCGGTTACATTTATTACTTGATCGTATATTTTCCATAAAATTTGCCATCGTTCCGGACTCAACCACGATCTATGACGCTCTGTTGGGTCGTAAGTTTACGCACATGGCCGACATATCGGCCATTACATTAAACGAATCTTTGCGGATAACCCAGAATAATTTTATGGGCGACATATTGAATGTTGAAGCAATCGAACAAGCGAGTCCGTTAGATATCGTTTCTGATAAGTTAGATGCGTCATTATCCTATGAAATCAGAGAGAAATTGTTAAGTTTTTAAAATATTTCTCTTTATTCTACAGATAAAACTAAAGAATTCTCCTATAAGTTTGAAATACAGTTGACTAATGAGAATAAATCATTTTATTTTTCGCTAGGCGTCTCTCATGGAATGAGCGAGAAGAAATAAGGAATATCATTGGATTGCTGCAGAGGCGAATCATAAGGCCTAGTAATTCCAATTTTTGCAGTCGGATCGTGCTCGTTAAGAGGAAAGATGGTACCAAATGTGTGTTGACTATCGAATTCTTAACAGAATCACGGTTAAGGATAGATATCCTCTTCCATTGATGGAAGACTAAATTGATCAATTATTCGATAAGTCGTACTTTACGAATCTCGATTTAAAAACGGATTCCATCATGTTCCGATTGTTGAAAATTCGATCAAGTTTATTTCATTTGTCATGCCGGACGGACAATATGAGTATTTAAAATTACCTTTCGGTTTGGCCAATGCCCTTGCCGCATTCCAATGGTGTATTAACATAATCTTTAAGCCATTATTAAATACAGAAAAAAGAAGATATACCTTGATGATATTATGATCACAATCTCTATTATCGAAGAGAATTTAGAGATCCTTAAAGAAGCTTTGCATTTTCTAATGCAATACGGTTTAGAATTGAACTTCAGTAAATATCGAAAGCGCGAAATAGAGTACCTTGGCTACAGTATTTCCAAGAATGGCATTACATTGAACGAAGCATTACATTAAAAGAAACCGGACGTTTTCCCTAAAAACTGTAAAGCAGCTACAAAACTTTTTAGCTTAACTAGCCCTCCGTAAGTTTATTGCAAATTATGCGCAAATTGCGAAACCTCTGCACGATCTTACCAGGAAGGATGTGCCTTTTACGTTTGGCCAGGATGAATTACGCGCATTTGAGACGTTACAAGAAAAATTGTCCAGTCATCCTGTATTAGCTTTGTATAATCTTCGAATACATAATGAATTACATACAGACGCCAATTCTTACAGCTATGGTGCTGTGTTAATGCAACGCCAACAAGACGGTCACATGCATCCCGTTATGTATTATAGCCAACAACGGTTGCCGAAAACCGTTACCATAGCTATGAACTGGAAACATTGGTAATCGTTTACGCTCTCCAAAGATTCCGAATTTACTTACAGGGCATACCCTTCGTGGTGGTGACCGATTGCAGTGCAATACAGTTAGCTTTGCGTAAGAAGAATATTAATCCGCGCATCAGTAGATGGTGCATGATATTACAAAACTATAACTATACGGTTGAACATCGTATATTTGATCGCATGCGACATGCAGATGCGTTAGATCGCAGTATCTCAGTAAAGAATTGCTCTCGTTTGATGAAGTTTTAATGTATAGACAATTGCAAGATCCTGTTATCAGAAAAATCCAAGAAATGCGCAAAAGTAGTAGATTCGAAATGGAATCGTATTTAACAAGCGTAATCTTTTTTTATGTCCCTGATGCAATGACGCAAGAGGTAATACGCATGCCATGACGAAGTGGACCAAGTTGAGCCTGAGAAAACAGTTAACCTAATTAGTAAAACTTACTAATTTCCCGGGATGCGTGCCCGTGTAAAAAAATTATATTTCGAATTGCATTAAATGCTTAACATATTCCATACCAACAGGAAAAGTCGAAGGTAAACTTCACATTTATGATAAAGGTACCAAACCATTCGAAACATTGCACATTGATCATTATGGTCCTCTCGAGAAGGAACATGGATTTAAATACATCTTCATTATAATTGATGCTTTTACAAAGTATGTAGTAATATATCCGGTCAAATCAACAGCGAAGGAAATAATCGTTTACCTGAAAGAATACTTCCGTCATTTCGGAATATGTAATGTATGAATCGTTTCCGATCGTGGTAGTTCTTTAGTCTCCGAACTTGCCAATTATTTGAAACCGTTAAACGTCGAACATGTTAAAGTGACAATCGCCAGTCCTCAGAGTAATAGGCAGGTAAGATGGATTAACCGTTTTTTGCGCTCTATCCTTTTTAAATTATCGTCAGAAGATAAATGGACTGATTTCATAGCTCAATTCTCTTTAAACAATACATTGCATAAGGCGATTGATACAACATCTAGTTTACTGTTGTCCGGTAATGAGCAATACGGTTTCAGGTGACAGTCTTAAAGAGTACTTTCAGGATTTAAATAAAGATCGAAACGAGTTTCGAAAGAAAGCCATCGTAAAAATGCGTGCGTTATAAGTTTATAATAAACAAATGTGCGATGCGAAACACAAGAAACCTACTTTATACTACGTTGGCGACCATGTAATGGTTAAGAATGTCATAACCATACCTGGCATTAATCAGAAATTAGCTCCCAAGTATAAAGAGCCATACGTCGTGGACTCGGTCTTAGATCACGATAGATATGTTATTAAGAATGTAGAAGGATTTCAGCTAACTTTAAATTTAGCGACCTTTTACCGGCGTATTCGAACCAGAACTGTTAAAGCTATATAGAAAACGAGTAGTAACACCGGAAAGAAGCGAACATGATTTAGACAGCGAAGATGGTCGAAGCAATCATGATGTCAGAATGCTCGAACTGTTCACCTTTGAATCAAGCAATCGTTCTAAGATGGCGTCTCATGAGTAATCGTTTCCGTTGTCGAGCAGATTTAAGGCGATGAATCGATCGGCACACCACGGCCATGCCATGACTTGGCAGACTTATGTGCGACCGCGAGTTATTCGCATCCGAATAATATAACTATTTGTTCTTTTTTGTAAGTATTCTTTTCAATTCCTTTTTCCCGTCCTTCTTGTTTCTCACGAATTAATTCCAACACCTAATATATATATATATATTATATACTTGTATATATAATATAAAATTATAATTTAGTAACAGCTAAAATTAATAGGAATAAATACTTTTAATGTAGAAACGAAATTAGTTCAGTAAAAAATGAAATATATTTCTGTCGCAGAAAATCGGTTAGAATTAGAGACAATGCGATAAAAGTAAAGACAATGTATTGTCTCTTCAGTGTTATGAGACATTGTGAAATTAAAAATTTATATAAAGAGAAGAAAGAAAAAGATTATGTTGTATAGTAGTGGGAAGTGGGAATTAAGAGGGGACATAAATGTAGACGAAAGCGAAGTGGCAGAAGATGAATAAGAAAGAAAAGGAGGAATTATGAGGAGGAGAGGGATTGTACAATCTGTAAATAACATTCAGGCAACGATTCTGTCATTTTTAAGCACTGTTTTTATCTTTTTATGTGAATCATTTTAGATATCAATCTCTTCTTGTTAGGAAGATTCACTCTAAAATCTTAACTTCATTCCATCTAAAATTGTGACTGAAATTGATACAGTTGTCGAATATGACAGATGGAGAATCAGTTTTTTTGTTGATATGTGAATAAATATGCCGAATAGGGGAGCATTCTCCGATGACTTTGACCTTGACATCGCTTGTCAAAGTCATAATCCTGAGTGATCTCCATCAAGTTTTAGTCGTTGCTCGTTATTGATCAAAAAGTTATTAACAAAAGAAGTTTAAAAAATAACACATTATATCTATTATATATGAAATATTAAATACTATTTCACATAGGTTGTGACTTTCAACACGAAGCGATTCTCACTCACCCTCCCCTCCTGCAAAGGAGCACACGACTCTCACCTACGATTCTCCCACTCCCCCCCTAATTGTAAAATCGAAATCTATGTGCTTTGAATACATATAAACACAGTTAGGTATACATACTTATGTATATTCATAACAATAATAGACTTATCAAAGCTCTCGAACATTCCTTGTATTCAGTAGTTGATAGATTTCTAACACAACATGCGGTTTCACGAATTTCTACGCTTAATTGATAATTACGAGTTATTTTCTTATTTGTGCGAGAAAGATGTAATTAGACAAAATGTTGAGTGTAATGATAAAATCAGTCTCAATTTACGTACCAATAAAGAATTATTTCATTGCACGGGAGATTATTATAAAGTTGTTCGTGGTCATAAAAGACAAAGAAAAATATGCAATTTCAAATTAAGCTCATTCAATCACACATTTTTCTCCCATTTTCATCTTGGTTTAGAGAAAGCATGTCGCTTTATTGCATATTTCTTAATGTTGCATCCACCCCGGCAAAAATTTTTGCAATATGAATTACAAATGAATTCTTATAGTGTTGTTGATTGGACAAATTTTTATGAGGTAATTAAAATAAAATAATATATTTGTTTGAGATCGGTAATTCGAAAAAAAAAAAGTAAGAATTCTTTCGGTCGACCGACAGTAATTGTTATTGAACGCACGCACAAGGCGAGCTCGTGATTTCATCTCGAGCCTGACATTAAGCCTCGTCAAAGTCAGGGATTCATTGTTCTTTAGTCTTTTCCAAACAATTCGGTTCACGCAAACAGGCACCGGCAACGGACCATCGAAAGTTCTAGAACAATTCAATTCGCTCACGCGAGCGCCGCGCTCCGACGAATACGTCACGCGCTGTCACCAATCCTGCGTACGGATTTTCTGTCGCGCATGACTGTTACGTTGAACGTCGTTGGAAAAGAATCGAAAGCGCCAATCAATTTTGTACAACCAATGCCACGTGATAATTACGATTGTGGCAAAATTTAATTGGATTTCTTCCAAGAAGAAAGCCCAGACCGAAAGCGATAAATGCTTCGATCTCGCCGTTTCTCCCAGGCAGATTGCTTAGATAGTTTACATCGCTTACACCGTTTACACCGCTTAGAGTTCTTAGAGTTCTTAGAGTCATAATCTCGCTTCGTAAAATCGCCGTGCTAACCGCTTAGTGAAATCGCGATAAAACGAATCTTTCGAGAAGTGCCGAGAAAATCGCCGAGATTTTCCATCACCGCGATTCCAAATACAATTTTGGAAAAGGTGACCGCATTTGATATTTTGTTAATCTAATATTTAATTAATTATATTTTTTGACTCTGTGACTGATCATACTTGTATTAAAGAAAATTCTTTTGTTAAATTAAAAAGAAACGAAGTTCTCTTTACTGTCATGTATCATATCAACCTTGTGCCGTTTTCTCACTCGAACCTTTCCGTGCGGTGCGCTCTCGCATATTTTCTGGTCCTTGGAGCCGGATTTGAACTAGCGAGAAATATTGTTAGACAAACGCCGCATCACTTTAAAAATTTCACGTCAGCGCTCTCGCTCTGATTCGCTCTCGCACAACATTTTTTTCATGTTATTTACTACTTTTATATATTTTAATTACTAGCTTAGTGATGAGCCACCTTGGATCAAGATACAGTTTTAGATGGTCGAGGAAAAATAGTGAAGGTTGATGAGGCAAAAATAGGGAAGCGAAAATATAATCGTGGTCATTATACAATGGATCATTAGAGAATATGAACGTAACAGTGACGTATTTTCCTAATTCCTGTATATGGAAAATACTTTAATAATATACAATATATACGTTGTTACATATTACCGGAAACAATGATATACAGTGACGGTTGGCGTGAATATGCTTCAATAGATCAATACAACTATAATCATATGTGCGTAAATCATTCACAAAATTTTGTTAATCCTGTAAGTGCCACACTCAAAATATAGAACGAATATAGCGTGATATGCGCAGTGCAATTCCTCGCTATGGACTGAAAAACATTATAAACATTACCTCGCTGAATTTTTATTTAAAAAAGTGTACCCTTTTGAAGAAAGAATCGAAGAATTCTTTGAAATCATGAAAAATATATATCTTATTAATATTATAATATTCTTAATAAATTTCATTATAGCAGTATTGAGACATTATAATTTTTTAATTCTTGGGGATGAGAATCAGGGGTGAAAGGGGGGGAGAGGAGTGAGAGTCGAAGGTGAGAGTTGGCGCCCCTGAAGTAGGGGGGAGAGGGGGGGGGAGAATAAGAGTCGCTTCTCGTGGAAAATCGTAATATATACTTTAAAGTAGAGAATTTTTGTTTCATGTAGTAGAAAACAGACAAACAAACAAACAAACTTTGTTTTTCAAATTTTTTTTGTTAATAACTTTTTAATGAATAACGAGCGACGGCTAAAACTTGGAGGTCACTTAGGGTTATGAACTTAACAAACGATGTCAAGGTCAAAATCATCTAAGAATGCTCCCCTATTCGGCATATTTATTCTTTTTAAAGTGTTGGTAATGGAAAATGCTAATTTACAATAAAATATGTTGAATATAGGCGAAAAACTTTCGGAGATAAACTTGACATAAAAGGATCTGTGAAAAATTTTTTTTTGATTTATAGATTATGTGTGATATGTTTATTTTATATGTGAAATTTTAAATGTTTATTTATTGTAGAAAAAATAAAAGAGAGAGGATAACTATTATTAAGAAAAATGTGAATTGCATCTATTAGATTCTTATATTGAAACCGAGGATGTGATAATTAGACTATTTTATATACATAAAATGTGATTGTTCCTTTTTTATGACAAAAAGGATAATTGGAATGGAAATTAAGAAACTTTCCAGAAAATATTGCTTTATGATATGCATTGTAATAATTCTCTGATTATTAATCAAAGCTGATAATAATCAAAGCTGTGTCAAGAAAATTCAGTCTATTGTCAATGCTAACCTCCATAGTAAATTGTAACTGTGTATGTAAACAATTAAAAGTATCAAGAGTGTCATTAATAGTATCAAATGGAAGTGCGAGAATGACGTCATCGACATATTTATAGTAAAATAATGATTGTATTTGTAATGGCCAATTTTTCCAAATCTTGCATTACATTATTAGTAATAACAGGAAATAACGATATTGGAATACCAAAAACTTGTTTATAAAATTTGTTGTTAAAGCAAAAAAAAGTAGAATTTAAGACAAAATTAACAGCAATAATGAATTCATTTTTTGAAATGTTTGCCTTTGTGCAAATGTGGTCCCATTTTTTCTCAACGCTGTTTAAATCAACAGCTACATTAGTAAAGAGAGGCACAACATCCAAAGAAGCCCAACACATAATTAGATTAAAAAACCATGTCATTTAATTTTTCGACTATATAGAAGCTGTCTTTTATGTGACTAGGAGCTCGTGGTATGCTCTTAATCAGTGCTCGGAATTAGTTGCCCATTTCGGGCAGATTTCTGAGGCGACCCCCACTACCACTAGAAACTCGGCGGCCGAGCCCACGTGACGCTGTGCCCCAGGAGCGTCGCGATACAAAAAGTATGCTGGGAGCATATCTTCCGACAAATATCATTAAAACATTTTCTTTTCTATATGTTTTTTATTTTAATATTTAAATTTTGTATTATTAACATTATTATGTGTATATTCTATTATAATATAATAAGCAATAATATAGTAAACAATTATTATAATACTGTAATTATTACGACGTAATATTTCTATTAATTTTAGCTGTTATTAAATCATAATTTTATATG
>NW_011627059.1:122077-147077 GCF_000204515.1 Acromyrmex echinatior | reverse complement strand
ATAAACCTTATTACTAATTGATATTTAAATAAATACTAATTCTAATGATGTGTATCATTCATATAAAAGATTTGATATCAACAATTGGCGCGATTAAATCCCATACCAACCATACAAATTGTTCGAGAGTGAGTCAGAGCGAAAACGTTGACGTGAAATTTTAAAGTGATACGGCGTTTAGTTGTATTTCGCTTCAATCTAATAATATTCTTTGCGAATCAAACTCGGCGGGTTTCTTTGCGAATCAAACGCGGCGGGTTTCTAGCGGCGGAGCGTCTCCTTGGCGGTGCACTGATAGCGATACGTTGACTCAGAACGGCGGAAAAAACTAAGAGAGTCGGAAAACTAAGAGAGTCGGAAACTAAGAGAGTCGGAAACTAAGAGAGTTATTGCTTCTCGGTTTTGCCTTTTATGCTCTTTTGAGAACAAAGGCTTCCCTTTACATTCGCCTATGAGATTTTTACACATTGAAAATTTTGAGATGATCCTCTGTGTCGGGTGGCGATTGGCGATTTCGCGCGCAACGGCCAAGCGGCACGCTATTGCCATGCGCGCCCGTTAAATCTGGATTCTTGATTGGGATGAACGCATATTACGCGTTTTGCGTCGCGCGATCGCGCGTGCGCTGTGATCGATCCGAATTGGTTCGCCGTTATAGCGGTTGAAATTTGCGTACGTTCGACTTGTGGTTTAGCTTGTTGTTTTTTGACTTTATCGACGAGGTGATAGCCGAGTTTATGTTTTGGAAACTTCTAAGGACACTTGAGATCGTTCTAGAAGCTTTCGATCCGTATGTCGCACGAACGCCAAATATGGAAATTATGTACATGTTGGCCGTATCTCGAACACAAATAAAATAAGAAGTATAATCCAAGTATTGCTATATTCTTAACTTTTGTACAAAAAAATCTAAATATCTTTATATTTCTATTGATGAAGAATATTTCTAATTTTGATCCAAACTTACTTCTTTAATTCTTCTTATATTAATTATATTATATATTATATATTATATAATAAATTATATAATAAATTATTATATAATAAATTATATATTATATGTAATTTTTATATCGCAATTTATTCAAAGACATTTTCCAACCAAAGTAGTAGTTATGTAACTTTCCTTCAAAACATTATTCAAAACGTTATGACAAAATTGCGTTACCTTGTCCATTCAAATGTTACCATAAAAAATTAAAAAAGTAAATACTTGGCGCTGCTAGATCGAATAAGGAAAACTGTAAAAATAATTTAAAAATTTTAATATACTGATTTATAAAAATAAATAATAGAAGATAATCACAATTTTAATGTAATAATGAATTAATCTGAATGTTTTACACTGAATAAAAGTAAATTTATTTCTCCCATATGTCAAAGGAACAACAGATCGGATTGGCAAGATATTAAACAAATACAATATCCGAACTATCTTCAAACCACCCAAAAAGATAGGAATCCTAAGAAATTCTAAAGATCAAAGACCTCCACTCAGCTCCGCAGGAATATACAAAATATCTTGTTCCTGCGGGCAAGTATACATTGGAGAAACTGGGAGACTGGTCAAACGGATAAAGGAACGCCAACGTGATGTCAAGCTAAAACACTTCACGCAATCAGAACACAAAATCGAAACAGGACATCAAATACTGTTTGACAAAACGACCACAATAGCCAACATTACATCATACTTTCCAAGAAAGTATAGAGAAGCTATAGAGATACAAAAATACCCTAACAATTTAAATAGAAATAATAGCTATAACATAAATAATGGCTATAACATAAATAAAATATAGAAAACCATTCTCCCAGTTATTGAACACTGACCGATTCCCCCGCCTCCCCCCCCCCAACATTCTCCTCTTTTCCTCTTCATATTCCAAATAGCATAATATAAAAAGGAGGAACAGCTCAATGGATATAGACATGGATGAAACCCACAAAATGCATAATTTTTATATAGTAAATTTACTAGTTATTTCTTTTTTTTTATTTTATAATGCATGTCTTACAAGTTTATTCCCCTTTTTTTTTTTTTTTTTTTTTATAACGGAGGGGAAATGCCTGACGCATACCCCGGGCCTCAGGGGAGAGCCCGGGGTTATGTGGGACTTGCACCCACTAAAACCCCTCCGGGTGTCCTAAACGGGCCATAGCTGAGGATCTCCCAGGAACGCATGCAGCATACTTCTGGGAGCTCCTCTGGTCGATCGGCTGTTGCCGAATCAATCCTGCCCAAGGATCATCGGAGAGATGGCCCCGGGCGACGCGTGGCGTGGACTGCCCGAATCGGGCGTTGGGGGGACACCACCCCCGCGCCCGCTCCCCCGATTATTGTTGGCTCCCGCCAAGATTCCCAGCCCCCCAAAGCGCGCCAAACGAGAGTTTGGCCCCCTCATGCTAGCCTATCGCGCCACGAAATACGTTTTCACGGCGTGGCGCATCTCCCGCGCGCGGGAGAGCGGAGGTCTCGCTCCGACCAAGCAGTCGTGGACTGACGGGGCAACAGGGACGGATCCCGACCCCGCGCGCGGAGGATCAAACCAGGTTCGGCGGCGATGCGTTCTTAACGTTCGCGATTTGTCGCCACTTCATGGCTACCCGCGTCCGAGATGCGGGGCTGTCGGTGATGATAGGGGAGGAGGGGCCATTGACTCCTCCTCCCCCGTGCGCATCCTCGTCATCTTCATCCTCTGTTTCCTCCGGTATCGGGGAGGTTTTCGCCTCGTGGGACGATTCCGACGCGAGCGCGCGGGAGGGGACCCGGAGCACGAGCGACCCGGCTGTGGCCGGCGCCCCTGTGATCCCCTGCGGCCCCCCCCGCCGTCTACCTCCTTCCCCTCCACCATTAACATCGTCGCCACTACCACCTGACGGCAGAGGAGAGCCACGGTCATCCGGGGTCCGCTCCTTCTTTCTCTTGGCTTCCTTCTTATGCGACATAACCTGTTCGCAGAAGGAGGAGAATGCCGTCCAGGCTCTCTCCCTGCCGACTATTACTCTAACGACGGCCGGCAGGAAGAAATTGCCCCCTATTTCACGGACCAGGACATCACGCTCACTTGTCCCCCCTCCCCTGGCCGGGCAAGCCTCTAGCGTGTGTTGCGCGGTATCCCGGTCCCCGTCGCAATGGAAGCAGAGCGCGGTCGGCTCCTTTCCTATTCAACGCAGGTACTCCCCGAAACAGCCGTGTCCGGTGAGCAGCTGCATCATGTGGTATGAGAGACCGCCTCATCTCCTGCCAACCCATTCTTCTAGGCAGGGGAGGATGGCTTTCACAGTCCGAATTGTCGGCGGTCTGTTGAGAGTGGCACGCCACTCCCGAAAGACCCACCGACGGGCCTTCCCGCTCAGTCGGTCAACAGTCCCCGGGGTTACGACCTCCCCACATAGCCGGATGGCCTTCACCCTGGCGTAAGTCTTCGCCAGGGCGTCAGTCATGTATTCGGCAGGAGGAATCCTCGCGAAGACCACGGCGGCCGCATACGACACCGTCCTGTAGGCCCTATAAATTCTTAGAGCCAATCGCAGTTGCACGCTGTGCAATCTGTCTTGGATACGGCGACTGGCCAGGGCCTCCTCGCTCCATACCGGGGCCTCATAATAGGCCCCGGACAGGACGGCGTGCATATACGCCCGCCTGATCGACACATTCGGACCGCGAAGGTTGGGCATGAGAATAGGGCATCCGCCCGGCCGCCCAATCGCGGGGCTAGTCGAGGCTCTGTCGAAATGCTCGACAAAGTCCCAGCGATCATCCAGAGTGAGGAACCAAATACTTATGGTGGGCCCCACCAGAACGCGGATCTCATCCACCACGATGTGCGCCTGAGGGGGCACTCCGCTCCTCCCGTTATGGAAGAAAATCGCTTCCGTTTTTACGAGGGCTACCCTCAGGTCCAGTTCCCTTATGGAGCCGACTATGCACGCCACTGCGACATTCGCTATGCACACAGCTCTTTCCCAGGTCGTACCCCGGCCACCACCAGCGTGTCGTCTGCGTAGCAGACGACATAGCAATCAGGGGGGAAGGCCGCACAGAGAACCGAGTCGTATTCGACGTTCCAGAGTAAGGTGCCCAGAATGGACCCCTGCGGAACGCCGCACTACGTGTCCCTCCGCTGCTGGAGTCCCTGTTTGTTGTGGAACTTCAGCTGCCTGTCCCAGAAATAGTCCTCCACAATGGCCATCAGATAGGGGGGCAGGAAGTGATATTTTCTCATCGCCCCCACTACTTGGCCTCACGGCAGAAGGCGTTGGCGATATCGAGTGACACCGCCAATGCCACCTCCCCCCCCCGGCTCGTAGTCATCTGCTCCGAGAGGGCACGGACCTGCCTAATAGCATCGACCGTAGATAGTCCCTCTCGGAAGCCGTATTGACCGCGGGATGGGTCAGGACCATCCCGGGACAAGTGCCGGATGATGCGGGCAGCGATAACACGCTCCAGCAGTTTGCCCGCATCGTCCAGCAGGCATATTGGCCTATACGCGGAGGGACTCTCCGCCGACTTGCCCTCCTTGCGTAGAAGAACAAGCCGGGCTCTTTTGCACGATTCTCGGGAAAGCTTCCCTCTGTGAGACAGCTCGTGTAGATCGTGTAGAGCTGCCTCATACGTTCTCCGATGATGGGGGTCGCGGCGAGCCAGACCCTTCCATGGACGTCGTCGGATCCGGACGCCCGCGGCCATCCCCTCAGCCAGGCGAAGGCCTTCCCCATCTTCTCCCCGGTAACGCTCAGCTCCGACGGGGGGAAAGGCCAGCCTTCTCCGGAATGTCTCTTTTCCTGGTGGGAAAGAGGGCGGCCACCACGTCCTCCAGGAACCAAGCGTTCAGGATTTCCGCTATCGGGGGAGGCCCACGGACGAAGCTTCTTCGTCACGATCTTATAGGGCCTCCTCCAAGGGTTCCTGTCCAGGAAGGAGACGAGCTCCCGTCAAGCGTCGACCTTTGTCTTTCTTATGGCCACCGTGAGGGCGCTCCTTGCGTCTCGGAACACCCCGACGATCGGTTCCCTTTCTTCGTCGATGCCTCGCCGCCTGCGGCGAGTGTACGCTCTTCTGCCACGACGGCCCGACATAGCACAGCCAGCTCCTCGGACCATCAGTACGCTGCCCTTCTCGCCATTGGGCGGCAGCGGGGCATCGCACGCGCGCGACATAACGCTCCCGAGCCACTCGGCTTCCTCCTCCACCATGTTAGCCGGGTTACGCTCCGACCAAGTGGAGGAGAGGAGGCTCACCTCAAGAGCGCCGGGGTCCAACTTTCGCAGGGCCCATCGACATTCCTCCTTTTTTCGGCGGCGTCTACGCGACACCTCCGCTGGTGGACACCAGCTCCATACGGATCAGACGGCTCCCCAGGAAGCCAGCGTCCACGTCCCTTGATCTTAAGGGCCGCTGCGGGGGTCGCCCACGTCAAGTCGACGATGGACTCCCCCCGGACCCCCACGAAGGTGCTGGCTCTGTTGAGCAAAAAGAGGCCGTGCCTCGCCGCTCAGCAGAGTGCTGTCGCCTCTGGAGTCAGTGGATGGGGAACCTCATTCCAACGCGTGGGCGTTGAAGTCCCCACCCACCAGTGTCGGCTTGGGGGAGCGTCGGCGCATATGCTCTCCCAGGGACTCCAGGGCGTCCTCGAATTCCCTCCTGCCTAGGCAAGGCCACACGCGGGCAGCAGCGCCACCTTACAGCTGGACCACCTCACGGTGATCTGTTGTGCCACCAGTCTCTTCCCAGCGTCAACGGGATATTTGATCCAGTAGGACTCCGCTGGGCATCCTCCTCACGTCACCCACCTTGAAGTCGGAGGGCGACTTCTCGCACTTCTTCGCCAATTCCTCCTCCACATCCTTGGATGTCACAGAGTCATCCAGGCTCGTTACTTGTATCTCAACGGATTTCACGGGTCTGGTAACTCTGACGTCGTCCCTGTCGCGGTAAACTTCCCACAACTTTTCAGCCAGAGCATCCGCCTTTTCACGATTGCCCTGGCCGTGGATCTCCCATATAAGGGCCCCTATTATAGCCCTTCTGAGCCTCAGGTCGTCTACCCCGGAGTCTCGTAGACTGATCTTAGTCTTCGCAAGACTTACCACCTCCGCGTACGCCTGCGAGTCGGCGCAGGTGATCGTGATCGCGGCGGTGAACGGCTATCTGATCTTTGGACAGCTGCGTCCCAGGGGCCTTCGAGTTACCAGGAGAGGGATACTCATAACCAGGCTCCGTCCTCTTGCACCTTCGCTGCTGCTGTTGTTGTTGCTGCGGCTGGCCGGTGCCCTCCCTCTTTGGGGGGGGGGGGGCCGTCGCCGCCGGCGCCTTCGCTGCTGCTGTTTTTGTGGCCTCGGCTGCCTGGTGCCCTCCTTCTTTGGGGGGGGGGGGCGACTCGCGCCGGCCTGTGCATTGGCCGGGCACCCACGAGCAGCTTTGTTGGCTTAGAAACGACCTGCGTCCACATAAGGTCGTTGGTGGCGGCGCTCGTTTCCCCGTTTCCCTGTTGTCCGCGGGAGGGGGACCACTGGCAGCGGCGGCTGGCGCTCGTCGAGTCCCTGAAGCGGGCCGCTGCGCCTTTTCTTTAAAAGTCGTAGCCGCCGCGCCATCCGTCCCGTTGCTCTTTACTCCCTCAATTGGGGGCTGTTCCTCTCCTTCTGTGCTATTCTTTTGGCGGACGCCTGCTGCGTCGCAACAATAAGGTCCATGTCCTTCAGCAGGGGAGGTAGGAGCCTGGCCAGGATGCCCTCAATTGTTTCCTCGAGGAGCCTCTTTATCTATCCTCCCTTCTTCTTATTCCCCTTGTGGGGAGGCTCTTTCATAAGTATCTACCTCTCTATCCGCCGTACTGGACAGGTTGAGCTGTTTTGCTCTCCCCTGCAGCGTCGGCCTGAAATAGGGGGGCCTTATGTCCTCCTCTGTGATGACGACGGGAGCCGGGTCTCTTCACCGTCGTCTGCGTCCCCCCTTTGGTGCAACTTCTAGGCGCGCTTTCTTGCTGCGCGCCCGATACGCTTGTGTGCCTCGGTGGTCTGATTTTCTCCACCCGACCACTCCATCGCGCCGTCCCAGCTGAGGCAAGGGATCGCGTCCCCATCCGCGGTTGTCGAGGTGCAACGGGAACGCGCGTCCTCTTTCTCCAGCCCTCCCTTCAGCAGGGCATTGCGGGATCGGAGGTAGGCTATTTCCCGGTTCAGCCTGTTCTTTTCCTCCTTCCACCTCTCCCTCTCTTTGTCCCCGCCGGTCGAGGGGTCGACTGTTGCTCCGTCGCAATTCTTGTTCGCTCTATGGACGATAGACTCCAGAGCCCCAGTGATTTTACTGTAGGCCGTCCATAGATCACGGACGATGTCCCCGCGGATATTTTTTGATCGCTCTACAGATTTCGCGAGGACACCCAATTCATGGTGGCCACCGCCGCGACCGCTCCAACTGGCTGCTCGTTGTATTCCTCGGCCAGTCCTGGGCCCCCAGGTTGGCCTGCCTGGCAGAGTTCGACGATGCTTTCGCCGTAGGATCACAAATGATTTTGTAATCCTTCCTTAGCTGGGCGGCTTTGACTTTCTCCGCCCTCCTTTTCCTAGCTTCGGCGGTGAATTTTCCGACGTTTTCAGGGTTTAACGCCGGTCTACCCCGCGGCCTCTTTTCGCCCTCCTTGCTCGATTCAAAAGAGGAGGACAGCAACGGGGGAGAGGTTGTCCTCTTCCTCCCCTCTCTCCTAGCGCTGGTGGCGACCGACTCCATTGAAACGGTCGACTTCGCCTTAGGGATCACAGTCTCGACATCGGCGCCAAAGGCTGCGCTGGCGGAGTTGGCGCTCATTCCAGCCTTGCTGCACGCCGGGCCTGGGCGTTGCCTACGCGGCTCCTCCGGTCGGCTCGTCTCATCGCCCTGTTTGGATGGGCATCTATCATCCTTGTTGTTTGTTTGAGAAGTGATACTGTTCATTTTAAATTGTTCCACTCTCCGCAGTGGCTCCGACGCCAGGGTGTACCCTCACCCCTTCCCCGGAACCTGTCCAGGAGAGGGGGTCCTAAGTTCCCCCGGAATGTATCATTGGGGATGCTGGCCTCCAGCCTTATTTCCCGTGAGCGGATGTGATGCAAGTCCACTTACGAATTTCGGAGGTTCCTCGCCTCCGACTACAAGGGCACCACTGCGGATGGCGCCACCCGGGAGGCCTTGCGGACAGGTCGGGTCACGGAAGCGGCGCCCCTTCCCTAACCGCCGCGACAGCCAGCGATTAGTTCCGTCGCTCGGTGCCCCGCTTCGGAAGGATCGCCGTCGCGGAAACACCAGGCTACAACTACTCGGCGCCCCCTCGGCCCCAGCCTCTGAATACGTCCGAGCGGCCTGGAGGGGGGGAGGGCGGAGACCGCGCGCTCTGCCTAGTAATATGTCCGAGCGGCCGCGCGGCCTCGTCTTCTCCTACGAACAAAGTCCGCACTTCCTGAAACGAGAGAGGCCTCCGGTGCAATGAGCCAAAGCTCTCGGAGACCCCACCCCACCCTTCCCCCAGCGGCATGGGTTAACCCGCAGCCGGAGCACCCGCTCAACACGTTCCACGCCTGAGATCTCGAGGAAACCATCCCACCCCCCCCAGGGGGGAGGAGAGGGCCCCACGAGAGTCCAGGCGCGGCGGGGGTCGATGCCCATACTCGCACAGGCAGGGAATAGAAATTCCCCCTAACGGTGCCGTGCCACCGGACGATTGAAGTCAGGGCCGCCAACCCCTACCGGCACTTTGGGGATCCGTCCTAAAAGGACGAGATCCCCAGGAGTCTCTCCCTCGAGGAGAGAGAGAGACCCTCTTGGGGTGCTGGACCTAGCGTACAGACTCCTCCTGTCGCGGAGGAGTCCGTACAGGTTGCTCTTAGACCCCCACGAGCCGCGAAGCGACTTATGGGGGAGCCCCCTCACCACGACAAGGTGGCAACCCACGAGGGGGGGGGGGGAAGTTTATTTACCTCAGCTTTAAACCTCAGCTTTAAACCTCTGTTAGTACCTTATACAACTTTCATAACTTATGCAATTGTATGACATAGTTACATATATTGTATTAGGTGTTGGAATTAATTCGTAGCGTTTTTAATGAAAGAATGTTATTTATTTCACATGAGCATTAAAAAATACATTAATGAAAGTACTTCCCATCACTTGTAAAACGCTACGAATTAATTCCAACACCTAATATATACACGATGAATATTTTTATTTTTATGAGAATTTTTCTTATTCTAAATGTTACATTCCTGTTTTTAGTATTATTATATATTATACTGTGATCTCTAGCAGCGCCAAAAGTTTACTTCTTTAATATTTTGTGTTAACATTTAAATGGACAGGTAATTTTTTCATATCGTTTGAATAATGTTTTGAAGGAGAATTAAATAACTACTATTTTAGTTGAAACGTCTTTGAATGAGTTGCGATATAAAAATTACACATAAGAAGAATTAAAGTCATTCGGAATAAACAATTGAATAAACAAAATTAATGTCATAAATATGTTCAAAATATAAAAAGTAACTGTAGAATTTGTTACCATCACCAAAAAAAATGTATCTATATTACAGTCAAAAAAAGATAGTAATGTATTCATCATATGTTACTAAAAAAGTAATAGTAACTTTGTTATAACGAGATACTTCCATATCCCTGATATAATCAAATATGATGTATAATAATATTTTTGGTGCTTTCACGGAAACTTTTTTTACAGAAATTATGAGTTTCTTGAATTATCTACGTCCTAATCCATTCTTAGAATGTCAACGTTTCGTGAACATAGTTCACTTCATCAGGACGAGCAGTAATCTGCTACTGAGCTCTTTTGAATAATTCCCTGTATATACGCTGTGTTGAGGGGATAAAGCGTGAAAGAAAGAAAGTGGGGGTGTAGGCGACAGGAATGGGGAGTGGGGAGACGGTTAATCTTCGAATGATTTTCTATATTTTACTTATGTAACCATTGTTTCTGTTTAGATTATTAGGGTATCTTTGTATCTTTATATTTTCTTGGAAAGTATGATGTAATGTTGGCTATTGTAATCGCTTTATCGAACAGTATGTGATTTCCTGTCTCAATGTTGTGTTATAACAATGCAGATTGGATGACATGTTTAACCTGACGTTGAAACCAAATACATATTCGTTCTCATTTGCTCATTCGATTCTACAGGATCAAAAATTTAAAAATAGGAGAAGCCACAACGCAATCTACAATGATAGCAATGGATAAAATGTCACAGCCACAAATTAACCAGATCAGCATATCTATAACGCTTTCGCAGAGTAAACTACAAGACAAGATGCCTGAGTTCTCATTCACAGATGAATCTGCGATGCACGACGACAGCGCAACATGTCCAGCTACTCAGACGTACAACAAACCCAGAGTTAATCGCTCATGATGACTCACAGTTAGCCTAAATAGTTACTGCTATCATAGAGGATTGTGGGGGAGACCCACAATCGGGCTAAACTGAACATTTAACTAAATGCCTATGCATATCATAACATATTTACGTACTAATTCATTTACTCTATTATTTCCTTTTATATATTCTTTATAACATGTTAATATTTTATATGATGATACACTTAAATTTCTACATAACCATATATTAGGTGTAGTAAAAAGAAATCCATTATTTTTCCAATAGATGGCTTTAGTAATCTGTATCACGCGTAGACGAGATGGATTCTTTTTACTACACCTAATATTTAATATTAAATACAATTTATTCATGTGATAGAGTTAGTTTCCAATATATTTTTTGCATTTTGATAATGTGTTCATTTACAATTTTATATGATAATCATTCAGACTCTTATGATTTATAATATCCAGACAATAAGGCAAAGATAAGTTCATTATGTTTGTGATAATCGTTTAACTACGAGTTCTGTAATAATAAAGTTTATTTTATAAATACATGTAACCACATAACCGTTAAAATTCATTTATTTAATTTAAAACTAAAGGTAAGAGGTATCGCACTCTTTGACAGATGAGGTTCCCCATAATAGGAACTTAAGATATCACTTTACAAATAATCTGTTCACAATCTGAATAAATTAATAAAGTAAAAACAAAATATTTCTTTTTCCTATTCTTAAAATATAAGCAAGTTAAGGCAATTTTACAATCTTTCTAGAAGTTATATAAAAGATATTTTTTTACCTATCGAAAAAAGCATATTAAAATCAAAGAATAGCATAAACATTTGAAGATAGAGAAAGTCATTCTCTAGAAGTGTCATATCTATATGTCATAACATATCTAATTTTGAAAAGATTACAAAGATTACGTTTCACTTCATATGTCATAACTACTTATTTCTTTCATGCAGGTACACTAAAGATTACATTAGAAAGAAAAACAGTAAACGTAATGTTAATTTGTGATGTATAATGTATTTCCTTTATGTTTATGTAGAAAATATATCAGATTTCTGATAATTTGGGCTAGACCGCTAGCAGACCAAACAATCGTTTGCACAGCAGTAAGGAGATCTGGAGCGCTGGCAAACCGAACGACTGTCTGCACAGCAGTGTGGGGCGCTGGCAGACCGAGCAGCTGTTTGCACAACAGTCTGGGTATCTAAACCTCAGTAGCGCTGCAAGTCACGTGGGCACGCCGCAATCAATTCCAGCGATAAAGGAGGCGGGAAGACGGATCATATAATGAATCGAAGAGTCTTTCGCCAGCAATCGTCCGGGACACATCGTTGCGCACAAAAAGAAAGGAATCGCGAATTAACAATTTTCGCAATTATCGAGTCCCGTATTAACGAATACAACGCGCTATTAAAATGCGAGTACACAAAGTGCTATATCGTGTGTGTAAGGCGAATATTAGCTTACGAGCCGGAAATTAAGTGTAACATCACGATACCGGTGATTGCGTCATCACGCGTAATCGAGTCGCGGATGCATGGGTACACGCCAAGCTCAGTTCAGTGTTAATTAGTGTAATTCGTAAACGATGGAAGCATGTTATAGGGTGTTACAAAACGAGTAATTACTGTGAGCCCTTAAAGCCAACATTATCTCTACCATGAACGTGAATGCGAGAGAATAATGTTGCACGTCTTCGTAGACTCATACAAGCGATTATAATTCGTATCTTAATTACATTCTTGTAATTTTGAACTGCTATAATAAACACATATCTCTATTCTTGTAATCTAATGAGTTCAGTTCAAGTTCCCAGTTTTCAATTCCCTTAAAGATAAAATATCTGGGAATTCCTTTATGAAGTTTGATTCAGTGCTTGAGTGCTATATCGTGTGGATAATTGAGAGACTAGTCTGATCCATTCCTAATAAATCCGTCTAGATTAAACATCAGAATTTAATGTAGTATCTTAAAGGCCGCATCTGATCTGGCGGACGGCAGTTTCCTCTGGATGAAGGACCTTCCCAAGACACATGAAGCTTACAACCTTCCTCGGGGCTTAAGATAAACAAGATAACGACCATTACTATCTAACTAAACTGATATATTATAGTAAAATTTAGACTCAAAGTCCAGCTACAACGTCACGTTGGTGTTCTTTTATATGGTCTTTTATAGGTTGATCATTGTTCCGATTTCTCCAATATTTCTCCATAATAGTAAGGTATTTTATATATTCCTGCGGAACTAAGTGGAGGTCTTTGATCTTTAGAATTTTTTAAGATTTGCTCTATATTTTTGTGCAATTTAAAGATGGTCAGAATGTTGTGTTTATTTGATCCGATCCGATCTGTTGTTCCTTTAATATATGGGAAAATTGATAGAATTCTTTTGTCTGATTGTGTCAGGAACAATCTTACTTGTATGTTTACTGATTATTTCAGTTACGTCTCTTTTGTCTTGACTGTTTTGCCGTAAAGCTCATTTTCCATGATTGAGTTTAGTCTGTTGGTGTTCATTGTCAGGGATGATGAATGCCTTATGCACAAATGAGTTGATTGCTGATTATTTTTGTGCTGGATGGTGATATGACTTAGAATGCAGATATCTATTTGTGTGTGCTGATTTTCTAACTTGATGGCCCAAAATACCATCAGCCTTTTAGTATTCAACAAGGGGAGTCGTTCATTTTTCTCTATTTCCATAGTAAAGCGGATATTGGGATGTTGATTGTTAAGAAAAATAAGGAATTTGAATTTGATCAACTTACGATTGATAAAGAAACACCAACATGATTAAGAGAATGTATATAAAGAGAATCATTCGGAAAAACAGCTCAATATCAGATTGCTCCATTCTGATGGAGCTAACTACAATGTTCACGAAACTTTGACATTCTAAGAATAGATTTAGACATGGATAACACGCGAAAATTTCTGTATATGTATGAATTGAAAGTAATCAATGAAGTGTAATCTTTTCGCAATAATTATCTTCTAAATAGTTACATAGTGCAATATTCATATCTATTCAAACACTGCTATATCTAAACTTTCTTGAAAAATATTTCCCTTAAAACACTTTTTTATATAAAGATTATACCTAAATCGATAAAAGAAAAAATCGATGAATAAACTGCTTACCTTAATATTTCATCATGAAGTTTGATGCATGAATCTAATTCATTCTCGTTTTTGACATTGCGAATTTTCTGGACTAACAATTCTAATCTTGCTGCAGAATAAAATAAAAGAATTGCAATATTGCAATCAGCACACATTCCAGCAGCAGCTTGTAAGCCGACTAATGATTGATGTAAATAAATAATATATTTTATTGGTGGCTGCGTAGAAAATGGATATTTCGCATTAGTCGGAAACTCTTGTGGAAGGAATAATGGTCCGCAAATAACACCAATAGAAGTTATATAGCACCATAAAGTATAAAAACTGTAAATATGCTTGTAATTGTCAACATAATATTGCAATATAATATTGGCCTTTTCATTTGCTTGTTTACAAAACATTTCCACTTCATGATAAAGCATCTGCAACAATTATTCTACAATGCCTAATCAATAATTAAGAATCATCTCTTCCTTAGTGAATTTTCATAAATATAAGAGTTAATTGATTCAAACAATAAGACATAAAACAATTTTGCTGCTTATAAGTTAACATGTTTATGTTCACATTTTTTTATAATAAAATTAGTGATTAAATAAAATTAACATCATAAAAATATATAATCTTCCTACTTTTGTGAATATGCAATGATGATAAGTACATATTATAATACATGTTATAATACAAATATTAATAAATTATATTATTAAGGATGCAACGGATAATGATTTGTCGGATAATCGAATACTTATCCGGCAAACCGGATAATCGGATTTTATTCGGAAATTGCACAGAGATTGAAAAATTAGAAACGTTTCGATATCGTTTAATTAGCCATGCAAATCTTATTGTTTTTTTTTATTCTTTGTGAGATTTCTTTTAAGGAGTTGTGGAATCGGGTAATAGTATTGTTGATTGGATATGTCACAGAGTTGCTACGTGGAGAAGTGTTCCATGCGAAGATTGGATAGCGAACGACAGCTCATTAAAAGCTTATCCTAGAAGATATAAGGAAAATTGATCGCATTAGCAGACTTAATTGTTGCGGAACAGACCCGTGAGCGCTTGCTGTTATTAGATGATCTAAAAGAATATACTAATAGCAGCGAATGCACAAGGATCTACTCCGCAATAGTTGAGTTTACTGAACGCAACCATTATAAGCAAAGTACTCCGTATTTAAAGCGCATTTACGGGGAATAATGAGATGAGAAAGAGTGAGGCTTGCTTCTTATTAAAGTGCGAGATTCGCAAGGTGCGAAATGAGTCCTTGACTATAAATAATAAACTTAGAAAGATAAATTTATATTTAAAATTAATATGATTTATTCAGAAGAAAACTGTATGAACTAGTAACAAAGTGAAATTTTCAATTAGAATTAAAATTTTAAGATAGCAGATCTTTAATATTGATCGGATACAATATATCGATAAAAAAAATTAATTACTGTAATCTAGCAAGAACTTATAAAGAAATACGCGGTAAAAATCAAAACGTTTCAACTGCCTTTAATTAAATTCTACAAAGTATTGTATAATACGGGGATTGATAGTGATTCTACGTATCATTAACTAAAAGCAGTATTTGATATTGGGATCTAATATGGGAGCCAATATATATAACTAACAAGTATGGTGACGAAGTACTTGTCATTTACATTGTATACTTATAGAAAAATAGCTTGTTTTTAATTATAATGTTGTTAACTATATTTAGTCAAATTTGTGAATGGGCAAGTACAAATTCTGCAGAAAGGAAGTTTGTAAAGAAAGAGAGAGAATTTAAAGGATATATAATTAAATGTGGTAAAAATATGGAGTCAGATGGGAAGATCTCATTTACAAAGCACTGTGTTGATAAACATCAAATATAAAACTTATTCCATGAAATTAAAGCTGTAAATTCTAAATAATAAGATTTTGTTAAAACCGACATGAAATTAAATACTAAGTATAAGCATATTCGAGCCTATAAAGATCAAAGCTATATCTTCTCAATGCCTAAATAATTCGTGAATTACCTATATCCTATATATACATGCATATATACTATACTTTTCTAGTTATTCAAACTGCACGCTGAAACATTATCAAACGCAATTAAACTACTGCAATAATAACACAAATTAAATTAAATTGACAAACAAATTCTCAATTTTTGATCCGATATCAAATTATAAGAATGTTAATGTGTTAAAAACCTTAAATAAATATATTGCGAAAAATATTACTTCGGCCGGGACTTGAACCCGGATCTCTTGTATTCCGTACGAGCTTCTTAAGCCACCAAGGTCGAGATATAGATAGGCTATAAGAATCAGAAATCACACACGATATAGTAAAGAAATAAAGGACAATTACATTTGACGAATCGTTTACATACAATCTCCGGAGCTTCGCTTCCTCTGCTGAACTCGATACAATCCACGTTCGCAAAAAACACTTACTTTTAATGCCGGGCGAAAACCATACTTTACTATACGAATTTTTACTTCTTTCTGCGGTCATCTCAGACGGTGACTGATAAATCGATTATTCACACGATCTCTTGACAGCATGCCAGAACTCGTACCGAAGTTTAATATCCGTTACTCGGGAGAGTAACGTCGACGCGAAGCCGAACGTTAACTCGAAAGCGCGACACAATAATTGTTCGATACTGCACGACGATACACGACAACATAAAATCCTAAAAGTGACTCGACTATGATAAGAGAGGCAAGCGCGAATCATTCAATTTGACAATGCATAATTCATTTAATCACAATGCTTGGGAGAATGGTACGTATCTCGCTATTGCACGACTCTACCATGCGATCTACCTGAAGATATGAACCCGGCTTTATAGCAGCGATGGCGACGCTCGTTTCACTTTCTGCGTCCTGATCCTTCTGTTATCCTCCTCGGTAATTCTTCACGCGACAGCTATCCTCTAAATTCCTCAGCGGCGAGTTCGAACGTCCTTTACAGTTCGTCTCAGCCACAGTAAGAGTGAATTCTGGGAGCTCTTTGCAGAGTAACGCAGGCCATTCGCCTCCCCCCTCCCTCCTTCCCCTCAGAGAGACGCCACGCCGATTGGTTACTGCTTATCACGCTGTTCGTGCATTCCGCACAGGTCCTCGCGGTCATGAATCCTTGCTCTTAAGAGTGCAATATGATCTTCTAAGGGCTTCTTTTCCGCCTGCGGCCCCGGAACTTCCCGGGCTGGCGGGGGATGTCCTGGCAGCATTTTTCCCAACATTTCACGTTGGAGACATATATGCCCCCGACGGACGTCCGTACAATCCCTTAGGTAGGGAATGCTCGCCATCGATCATACAAGGGATGCGCGACATAAGAAAGTTTTAGGGCGACCGGATTACAAGCAAAACAGTACGACCTACGTGTTCGGGTTCCCGTGTGGGCGGCCTTTCAACGTTGGTTTTTTCTTTCTTCCTTCTTCTATAATCTTCCTTCCCTCGCTGGCAGGTGAGATGGCATAATTACAGAATAACATAGCAACTGCCGAGTGCGATCCGCGGCGATTTTAACTTTAATTGTGAGATCAATCTAAGAAAGAAGTCTTAACGAAAAGAGAAAAATTGTTGAACAGAAACAGATAATTATGGGGTTAGCGCACGTTCGCAGGTGCGCTCGTACGCGCGGTTGCGTGCGCGTTCGCCCTCCGAGCCGGAAGGACGTACGATTCCACCACTAACGATTTTCAATAGTGACGAACAAAAATTGTCATGTCACACTGCATTGCATTTGGATGTCGTCTAAACGGATATCTATTACGATACAATCTTTCTGCTCTATAATAATTCAATCAGCTTTATCAAGCATAATATCAATGATTTCATTTGAACTGTAGGCAACCATTTTGAAAAAGCTTTGAAAAAGCCCATTAATGTAAAAAAATTGAAAGAAAAAGCTAGAAACAAAAAAAAAGAGGAAAGTTGAGTCATTCAATTGGGAAGGATTGATAACGGCGACGGTATTGTAACTATCAAGCTTCATAACTCGGAAAGTACTCAATGAAATATTATTATAGTGTTTTGAAAAGCTCTCGAGATAAGCTACAAGAATATGTTGCTACGCGAACGTTTAAATTTAAGAGTTGCAATTCTCTGTTCTAGTTCAGTTAAATTAGGCGTCGCAGTGCCAAGTTTAGCAACTTCTGAAACCGATTGGCTAAATGGTAGTTGGCTATTATCTCGTTCTAAAATTTTATCAGCCAATTCAGTTAATTTATTTAACGGAACATCCTCAACGACTGCAAGAGTGACTTGGACTCTAATCTTTGTAATCAAATAGAATGTAAGATATTATCTGCAATTGCGCCGCCCATTGTTTAATTTCGCGTAATAAATCTGAACTTTTTGACATTAAGCTCAATCCCCGTTAAAAGCTATAAGTCCTTTCTCTTCGGAATCAGTAAAAACGATTAATGAGAGCAGTCTTTAAGGTGATATATTTATCTTTTTCAAGAGTGTTTTCAACAATATCGGAAACAGTTAAAAGCGCCCGTTCATCTAAGTGTCTAAGAATCGAGCTGAACTTAACTTCATCCGAACGGATTCTATATAAGAAATTCGCTCTCTAATTGAACAAACCAGAGTTTCGGATGTTTGTGTCAGAAAGTCGGAAGTTTTAGAAGGCGAAATTCATTGGAATTAACTTGTCTCACTGAATTGAAGTTTTTCAGCATAAATTGTCGATAAATTGTCTCCTCCTAATTCAACTTCAGAAAAGATCGGTACCTCATAATCATCAGGGGATGTCGGAGTTTCATAAGATTTAACAGGAGTCCTATCCACAGGGATTGTGAAGAATCTCTTTTGATGACTTCCAGCGAATACTAGATCTCGTCAGCGCTAAAGTTAAGCTCTCTGTCCGAGGAAATCGCTCCAAACAAATATTATGTCACGTTATTGATCTCCGTCAAATTTCGATGATAAAATCACATCGGAGTCACCAATTTGTGAAGACTTAATACACAATGAATGATCTTCACAGCTTTTAGAATAAGGATTTTATTCAGGGAATTTATACACGATGTATTCAGTGCGAGACTCAGGAAAGAAGTGAATAATGTATCATGTAAATAAAAATGTGTGTTGCTAACGGAATCCAGGGAAGTATTGATTTTTACAGGAAATTTGCGAGATAAGTGAAACAAAATGATAAGTGAATCAGAAAAGTGTATTTATCTTATGTATAAATGGTAAGTAAAAACGTGATGGTGAAGTAGGAATCTTCAACATAGATTAACTTTGTGTTGAGACTGTCACAACAGCTTTCTCGGAATTGTGAAGCAATCGAAAATGTTTCTCGGCTGCTCGAGTGTGTATCGAGGAGCAAGAGGACATTTTAGATAAAATGCAGTTTTTAACAAATTGTAAATCCTTTCCACAATAGCATAAATCATGTCAAAATGTAATAATTAATAAAATATTAATTATTTAAAATTAATTTTCCATGGAAGTTATATATCACGTTTATAAGTCAGAAACGTAGCTAATTGGTGATCAAGTTAATTTTTTCCTTTCTTTATAGATTCCGGAAAAAATATTTTATATATAATTATATAAAATTATAATATTTAATAATATTTAATAATATTTATTTTATTTTATTTTATTTTATAATATTTAATTTAATATAATTTCATATATAATTTATGTATTTTTTAATTATTTTTATTTATTAATTTTAATCTTTGCGGCTTAGGATGGCTTCCAGTCTAAATTTAATGAACATCTAACATACATCCACCTTCTGTATATATTCCTCATACATTCATCATACATAGGTCTATACTTGCTCTATATATATACATATATAAAATATTTAAAATACATATAAAATATATAAACTATTTATTCAAAAACAAAACAAAATATATCGCACATATCGAACTTTTTCTACATAGAATACCTACATATGACTGTTTGTGTCTTTTGGTACTTTATGATCGCATATAAACATTGCTTGGAACTGTTGTGGAAACAAATCTCCTCGGTATATCTATATTCATATGACATCAATATCTGTCTAAAAAGAAAGCAAGAAAAGTCTCCTTTCTTGCTTTGAACTGCCCTGAAAATTATACTTATACAATACTTTGCTTTCTAATATACTTTGCTTTATAATATCTTCGATGTAACAATCTAAGCTAAGTCCTCACTCTTGTTTGTTTTTTCCCTCTTTTCTGCTTGCCTTATCTATCCTCTTCATTATCTCTAGCCCTTTACCTTCTACCCCTATGAATTCTTCTATTTGCATCTCACTCTTGTTTCCTCGCATTCCTTGAGTATATGGCTCTTCTGCAGCATGGCAAATTCTACATCTCTTTTCTTTGTTCTCTCTCCAGTATTGATCTCCTTTTGTCTTGTTCCCACATCTAAATCTAACTCATTAAACTTCTATCTTTCATCCTCTTTTAACCTTCCAAACTTATTTTGGTAACTCTTCTGACTATATGTTCTTATAGTTGCTATTATACCTTCACTCATTTATGTTTACTTGTCTTTCTTCTTTCTCTCTTCTTTCTATTCTTATGAGATCTTCTGCTATTCTTTGATCTCCTGCCCCTCTTATTCTTCTTACTCGTTTCTTACTTATTCCTGCTCTTTCTAATACTTCTCGTCTCTTCTTTTCTCATTTACCTTCTTCTTTTCCTCTACACTCCTTTTCCAACTCCTTTACATATTCTAGTATCAGCTTTTTCTTTGAATTCCTTATTTTTTCTTCATACTTTACTGCTCTTCTGATTGCTTTAATTTTGATTTCATTTATTTTCATTTTTTCTATCAGTATATAATTAGGTGTTCTCCTATCCAGTTTTAGAATCCATTTCATATTTTCTTTTTATCCCATCTAGTCTATCGTTGTTCAGCTCCAAGCCTCCATACAGGATTATACTTTCCATCAAAGAATTGAATATTCAAAGAATTGAACATCTTCATTCTCCTTTCGAAGTTATTTTTAAATATTCTTTCTCTAATGCTCCACATTCTCTTCATTGCCACTGTTGCTTTCTTTATCCTTTCTTTTATATGTTTCTCTGTCCTTCCATTTTTCTGTATCCCAGATACTTGATCTATTTAACTTCTTCTATTTCCTCTTCTCTTCATTTTCACTCTCTCTTTTTTGTTCTACTTCTACCTTTCCCGAATATCATTATTTTTTACTTCTCCGAGCTCAATTTCAATCCTTTTCTTTGTATGAACTTCCCAAATCTTTTCAGCATCTCTCTCATATCAGTTTTTCTATTTGCCAGTAGAATCACTCATTCGCATACATTATTGACCAACATTTCTCTTTTCCTATTACTATTCTTCCTGTCTGACCTTTTGCCATCTCCTCCTCCAAGTCTGACATATTAAACAGTGTCGGGCTTAGCGGACATCCTTGTTTGAGGCCTTTTTCAAAACTCCTCCGACTTCCTATTACCTATTTTTACTATATTTCTTGTTTCCTTATACGTCTCCATAACTCGGTGCCTGAAATTGTTCTTTATCTGCATCTTTACTATCATTTCATTTAGCAGCTTTCTATCCACATTATCGAATGCAGCTTTTAGATCCGCAAAAAAGGCAAACATCTTTCCTCTTTCCTTTCTGAATCCGAATTGTCCTTCCTTCAACTTTTTCTCCGCTTCTGTTTAGAATAGTTGCATAAATTTTGTATGCTGTGTTCATTAATGTAATTCCTTTGTAGTTTTTAATTTCTCTTTTTTCTCCTCTTTTGTAGGTAGGGCAGATTAAGCCTTTGTTCCAATCTGAAGGTATTCCTTTCCCTTTCCATACTCTGTTAATCATTTTCCAGAATTCTTCTCCAATTCGACATAAATCTCCATGCCTCATTCTCTATCTCGTTTTCTCCCGGAGTCTTTGTTTTGTTTAATTTTCTCAACACTATTAACTCTTCTTTTGCAATTTCTTCTATTTCTTTTCTATTTGTTGTTTTCCTCTTCGCTTTCGTCACTTTCTAGTCTCAGAATCGCTCTCTCCCGCGTGTCCCCTAGCATCTCCATAAAATGATCCCTCTAGTTGTCTATCTGTATATTCTTACTTGGCCCCTCCGATTTCTTCTTCCTGTACTTATTTATGTATTTCCATGCCTCTTTCTCATTTCTTATATTGCTTATCTTTTCTTCTGCTGTTTCCTCATGCTTCTTTTTCTGTGTTTCATATCATTTCCTCCTTTTTATCACATAATTTTCCTTGTTAATCCTTCCTTCCTTCAGTTCCCTCTTTTTTTAACTTTTTCGAGATACAGCCGAGACAGACAGTTTTTTGCAGATTCGGTATACGTGCGACATGCGGATCGGAAGCTTCTAAAAAAATTCCAAGCGTCTTTACAGGTTTCCAAAACACAAACTTGGCCACCTCGTCAATAAAATCGAAAAATATAAGCTAAGCCGCATGTCGTACGTACACAAATTTCAACTGTAAAACGGCAAGCTAACTCAGATCAGTCGCGCGTTCGTGTGACGCGAAATGCGTAACATGCGTACACCCCAATCAGGATTCCTGATTTAACGGGTGCGCATGGCAATAGCGTACCGCTTGGCCATTGCGCTCGAAAATCGCCAATCGTTGCTCGAAACAGGGAGTCACCTCAAATTTTTCAATTTTGCGAGAATCTCATAAGCGATTATAAAAGGAAGCCTTTGTTCTTCAAAGAGGATAAAAGGCAAAATCGAGCAGCAATGCCCTTTTTCGTTGTTTTCGGTCAGAGTCAATGCTTCGCTACAAGTGCAATCGCCTGGGAGACGCTCCGCCGCCAAAAAACCGCCGCGTTCGATTCACGATCGAGAATTTGCGTAAATTGAACTCGGCTAAAACGCCGTCTCACTCAAAGTTTTCTCGCCGTCGTTCTCGTTTTAACTCGCTCTCGAACAACTTTCTTTCATATCTCTCCATTTTTTATTATACCAATCTTTTTTTCCTAATTTCCATGGGAGTATTTTTTTTTTTATATTTCTTGATTGCATTTTTAATCTTTTCTTTTATCTCCAAATGCCCTCCGTATCCTTCCGTGTACTCTTCCATTCTTCGCATTTTTCTTGATAGCTTTTTATAGTCTCTTTCGTCCAGTCACTTTTCTCTATTTCCATTTCCATCTCCTTTCTATCTTTCTTCTCCATTATTTGCGGCCCCTATCAGTTCTACCTCTAATAGAATGTGATCTGACTCTGTCCTATTGTCTTTTTTTACCCTTTTGATTTCTTCTTCATCATTTCCTATCACGTAATCTATGACAGAAAATCTTCTCCTCTATATATGTCCATTTCCCCTCTTCTCCGAAGCTTCCATTCAGTATCGCCCATCCTCTCCTCCTATCTTTCCTATTAGTCTACGGCCTTCTTTGTTTATTATTTTGTCTATTGATTTCCTGCTCTTATTTCTTTTTTCATTTTCTTCCTTTGTTACCGGTCCTCCTTCACTATCTATTATCCTTACGTTTAAATCTCTTCTTACTATCAAATACTCTTCCTCTTCTTCTTGAATATATTCAACATCTCCATTGTTTTTTCTATCTCTTGACTATACGCTATTATTATTTTCCATTTATTTCCATTGTAGTCCATTTTACATTCCATCGCTGCTTCATTTATTTCCCTAACTTTCATGTTCTTTATTTTCTTGCTCACTGCAGTGATTCCCGTCTTTTGCCCTTCCTATTTTATGCTCCTTCTTTGTCGGTATATAGTTCCACTAGTAGTCTTTCGGCAATCTTCTCCCACCTGTCTTCGTCTATCCATGTCTCCACTAATTCCACGATGTCAAAGTATTCCAGATATTCTCACGTTTTCTCATATTTACTAGACCGCAATGTCCCAGAAACTGATTCTTAATCCTCTTTTCGTCTCTTCCCAGCCATCCTCTTCTTTTTCTCATTCTCTTCTTCCTCCTCTGTCTTCTCTTATTCTTTTCTCTTTCTCATTCCAGCGTAGCCACCTATCTTTCACAAAAATCTTATCATAGCCTTGTTTCCTTTCTCTTTCTCCTCTTTAACTTTATCCTTCAACTGCTTTTGCATTTCTCTCTCCCTTCTTGTTGAGTCATTATCTATAAATATCTATAAATTCCTGCACTTAACTCTTTCTTTCTCATCATAACCTCTCTTTTCTTCCCAGCTCTCCAATTCAGTTATTATGGTGCACTTATTCTTTTTGTTCCTGAAACACCTTTCTTACTTCTTACATCTACCTTCAAATTTTCTTTAACGAATTCTACGACCTGCTGTTCCATCTTGTTTCCATCCCATTTATTTATACTTCTAATTATGTTATTTCTTTGTCTTCCTCTATCATATATCTATTCTTTTCTCTCTCCCATTCTAGCTTTTCTATTCTTCTTTCCTCCTTTCAATGTTGCATTTTTCCTGATTTTTTCTTCTTCTTTCCTTCATCTCCAGCTTTCCTTCTTTCCATTCCTTCATCATTTGCTCGATATGTCCCATCATGTTTTTGTTCATCTTTTCCGTCCGTTTACAAATATTTTCCTACATCTCCCTCACAAACTTTATCATAAGCTCCTCTTTTCCTGTTCTCACGTATCTTTGGATATTTTCTTCTTTAGATTTGTTTTTATTATTTGTCGGTCTTCCTATCATTGCCACCTAACGGCTGCTGCACACTCTTCGCTCTTTCTCCTTTCCCAGTTCGCTCTGTCTTCCGCCTAATCTAGTGGCTTTCCCTAACCTTCTCAGTTCTTTTATTCTTTCAGATTCTTCCTTCTTTACTTGCTTTGCTTTCCCGACCTTTTCTCACCTTCTTTCTTTTCGATCCACTTATTATTTTTTTCCTCTTTTCGTTTTACACTGTTTTCTGTTGATATCTGTGCTTAATCAAGGTCGATATTACAGGTTTTCATTTCCAATGTATAAGATGCTTACACTTTGAATTAATATGATCATGCGGGAAATTTGATCGATTAATTATCGACATTTTTATTCCGTTTCCTATTTAATCATCTGAGGACAAAAACATGTATTAGGCTCGGTCCCACAAATGTAAGATTTATTTTATTTTGGGAAATTTTTTCCAATTTTAGAATTAAGAAAAAAATAATTCGAGATTGAAGTTAATCTTATATTTGCGAAATCGGGCCTTAGAAATACAGTTGTATGCATGCAATGTAGGCCGCGTTCCAATATATATCAATATTGGTAACCATATATCAATATATATTCAATGTATACATATAAAATATAATGTGTACATACAGGGTCCATTATAAAAGTAATGCGCATTTTCTGGGAAAAATAGATTTATTGATCGTAGCGGTACAAATGCTCAAAATTCTTCAAAATACTCTCCCCCTGAATCAATACACTTGCGGAGACGTGTCTGCCACGCCCGGAAGGCACGCTGAAACTCCTCGACGGGAATGTCTCTTAGGAACGTTGTAACATGCTTTTGGATGTTTTCCACGGACTCCAAATACTTTCCTTTCAGCTCTCTCTTCAGACGGGGAAACAAAAAAAA
>NW_011627059.1:103738-121961 GCF_000204515.1 Acromyrmex echinatior | reverse complement strand
AGCCCTCACGCGCGCGACCCGGCGTTTCAATCTCTTGAGCACCTTCAGGTAGAAGGCTGAGTTGACAGTTTCTCCCTGCGGTACAAACTCAAAATGGACGATTCCTCGGACGTCAAAAAAGACAATGAGCATCGTTTTGATGCGAGACTTGCTCATTCGCGCTTTCTTGGGGCGGGGGGCTGATTTTGAGTGCCACTCGCTGCTCTGCCTTTTCGATTCTGGGTCGTACTCGAACATCCAAGATTCGTCTCCGGTTACGACAGAGTTAAGAAAGTCCGGCTCATTTTGAATCAAATTCTTGACAGCGCGAAATTCGAGGTTCTTTCTGGTCTTCCGTCAACACTTTCGGCACAAGCTTCGCGCAGACCTTGCGTATTTGCAGATTCTTCGTCACTATCCCATGTACCGCAAATGTGGACATGTTTAGGGTGTCAGCGATGTACTGGATGTTCAATCGACGGTCGGAACGCAAAACTTCGTACACACGATTCACGTTTTCGTCGGTTCTGGCCGTTGTTGGGCGTCCAGAACGGGGTTCGTCGGCGACCTCCTCCCGGCCCTCCTTGAACGCCTTGTGCCATCTCCCGGACTGTGACCTTGAAATACAGTCGTCCTTGAAGGCCTCTTGAAGCATCTGGAATGTTTCGGTTGCATTCTTTCCAAGTCGCACGCAAAACTTGATGGCGTATCGTTGTTCAAGCGAACGCTCCATCGCGCCGTGTTACAAAGTCGTAAAACACACTTCACGCGGAGGCACGTCTTTCCACTAAGACTGCTCGGAGCAAACTGGTGACCGGCTGTCTTGGAAGGGCAGACCCCCACCACATTTCCCGACCCATTTTACCCCGCTGCGATGGATATTCGCGTCACAATAAAATCATGCGCATTACTTTCATAATGGACCCTGTATGTACACATAAAATTTAATTGCAATATTTTGTATAAATAAACATGGGGAATATCCGTATGAATACTTCAGCATAAATTACTTCTAGCTCTAATTTGTGTAGATATCTATACAAATTATAATACACACCCACGTACACACACACACACACACACACACACACACACACACATGCAATATTCTAATTTTGAGAAAAACAATTATTATATAGGGGATTTTAAATCTATAAAATATGCATATAACTAATATAAATCAAGACTAATAAGACAATATAGATATACAACGAAAAACTCACATATTCAAAAAGATTGTGTCACTCACAAATTGCCAAAGATGAAGTAATATAAAATTTCAGTAGATAGATTTGTATAAATGTAATTTTGTGATCAATTACTATTCTAATGATTCAATTACTATTTTGTATCAAAACTTCTTGACACGCGCTCTCTACTAAAATTATAGATAGAAGAAAATTATAGATAGAATTATAAATATCATTTATCAGAGGATACATAATTTGATTATTTTTTTTAAGATGTTACATTTGATCATCTGCGTTTGACTCTCATTAATTTTGATTTATGTTAGTTGATTTATGTTGTATGTATATTCTGATATTGAAAATATAAAAGCATATATCACTAATATCTGGTCATTTGACTATAAAAGACATATCTCTTTTTATTAAACGTAGAAAAGAGAGGTAAGCCTTGGACGTAAGGAAAAATATTATTACATATATATACTGCCAATACCGAAAATCTAATATACATAACGTAAACTATGGATTTTTATTACTAACTGTGTACTGAAGTATTAATCATTAGCCATTACTCATTTACTAAAACATTTTGAATATGATATACTTATATACATTTCATAAACGTATAGCATCATATGAAAATTATGCATATAACTATTGACCATGTAATGTATGTTATATATATGTATAACATATATATTATATAGAGTGTCTAAAAAGACCTCTTATGAGTTGAACATAAAGATGACAACTAATCGTGAAGGAATGTGAATTGTACTTGTATCGGCATACTTAGTACGCGAAAATGTAGTGCGTTGACCTATGATTATGATTCACGTTCTATGACTCAATTATGGCCATCCTTGTGCTAAGGCCTTTACATAACGTTTTTGGAAGAAACGCTTCAGACAAAAGTTGTAAGATTTCAAAGAAGCTATTTACTGATATTCAGTTCGACCTTGGGTGACAAGGCCATTCAATCTGCAGGATCAGATCAAGGTCATATTCATGTTTTTTTAATGAAACATGCTATTTTTATTGTAGACTCTAATACACAGTTATTGTTGATATGTTGAGTTATACGAGGATATAAGTACGAAAAGTTCTCGATCTAATATAGAAATGATCCCACAAATATCAAATTGCTATAATTTTAGAAAAGTTTAATCCTTCTCAGGATTCTTACTGTTAAAATTTCAGACAGATGTGTTTATTAGTTTCTTTATTTCGGTCATGTCAAGCAATTAGTTTTTGATTCCGTCATGACAATGCATCCATTCACATTTCTTCAATGCAGACGCAAAATTCTACAAATTGGTTCAGCAATCGTATTTCACCAGATTTGATAATCGAAATGCCTCTGACAGTAAATTAAAAATAATCAGCTCACGATTAACACCTCTGATATTTATCTATAAGCAGTCAAAGCACGATTTATGGCTGTGGCATTTTGTTAACTCGCCAGCTCACGATAACGTCTCTGACATTTATCTATAACTAGCCAAAGTACGATTTATTGTTATAACATTTAACCATATCTCTTATATGATAAATAAAAGTGATATTTTCAGGAATGATATAAAGATACTAACCTTCCCCATTCTGGCTTTATAGGGTGCTTTTCAACAAGAAACACATATGACAGTAACCTTTTAATCAATTTTGGCTTTATAGAGTGCCTTCCAATAAAAGATACAGTATGATACGATATGACATAGTGCATCATTACAGTCTTGTTCATCAATACAAGCACGAGATAATCACTGTGTTGTACTGAGTGAGTCACTTGTTAGAAAGAACTCATAATCTTCTCTTATCAAAAATATATATATATATATACACACACAAATATGGATGTGTGTAGAATATTACTACACTACACTAAATTGACAGTACTGTTATGCGGCAACAATGCTGTGAACGCGGGTCATACTGGTTACAGCTGATTGACTCGTATAACGCTGTTGTTTTCTATGCATATAGCGTCACGCAAAACGGTATATGTATGCATATACATATACACACATACATACAAAAAATTTTCACTTTTCACGTTTTCACCCTAGGAAAAAAGATACATAATCTTTATCATGGTCACATTATCTTCTTTGTAGCGACTAATTAAGAAAAGGCGTTCATCGTATCTGGATCCATGATATTGTAAAAACTCTCTATTATCTTTGAAGTTCTATTATCGATACGTCATTCTCCAAGTTTATTCCACTAAAAAAAATACAAACAGATGACCTGATATATGACGTGATAAAGTAAAATTCTATATTACATTCTGTGGCACAAAAGCGTGATCAGTAGCTCTTTGAAAGAAACCGAATGTATCATAAAAATAATAAAGTAATATTTTAAAAGTACATTACATTCAGTAAAATGCATTTACTTATTAATATTATGCTCAATCACCATTATTAAGAAAATAACAATTATGTAGGAAGGAAAATATTTTCATGATAATTTACTGGAAGATATAGTCGCAGCATTATCTTTACTTAATTAAATAAATTAGAAAAAATGGAACAATGTGATGTGGTATACAGAATAGGCTGTCTGGATTGCGACTCCTCTTATGTTGGTCAAACAAAAAGGAAAGTCATAAAAACGCGAATCAAAGAACATAAAACGAATATAAAAAAATCAAAACTCTGATCATATTATCACAGCATCAGATCGATTATGGTCACAAAATAAATTGAGATAACGTTCAGGTGTTAGACATAAAACCATGTTTTCAAAAAGAATGACGTCGAAATGATATTTATCAAAAAACAAATTAAGGATCTGAATTTGCAGAGTGATACGGAAAAATTACCAGAGATATATTTTCCTGTGCTTAGCATAATTCTCCACACACAATCCCTCTCTTTTATTACATGTTAGATATATAGCTGTGTATCATGATAAGAAATTGGCACAACATTGTAACGAATACTTTATTACAAGTCATCCACTCTCGATATCGTTCCACACAGTTTGAACCACAGATTGTAACACAGGTACTAAAAAAATTTTTATATTTTATAACTCGAAACACGATTTAAAAACATTCAATTAACCAAAGAATATTATAATCTCTAGAATCTGAAAATTTTGCGTTCAATGTAACAACTAAATAAGAACATTTGGACTACCTGATTTCTTATAATAAAAAGATTGCCTTTGGATATGATAATTTTAATCTATTCGGACTAACATCAATTACTTGCTAATTAAGAATAAACCAATTATTAAATAACGAGCAGTTTCACGTTACAAGTAGACATGTCATATGACTATACACGTAGACAAATTGTTGTTTTGCGTAAATATTTTATAATTATTATATACTGAAGATGGCCTAATGTAAGGTCGAAACGTTTATACTATATATTTAATTATGTGAAATTAGAATGTAATGTTATATAATTAAATACCAGCTTGATCAAAAAGTTTCCGGAAGAGACCACCAGGTGATGCTCTGAGTCAGCTGATTTAAATTCTTTTTTTTAGCTAGGTTGCCACATCTATCATTGACATTTCCATCAAATTTTGTCGCCATAGCTTGACATTTGTAAAAATTACGCCGTCTTGAGTACATCTACCTCTGCGCGTGTTTTCGATTTTTTACAGTTTTAAAAATGGAGTTGAATTTGCAACAACGAGTTTGTATTAAATTTTGCGTTAAAAATGGATTCAATGGTGCGAAAACCTTGGAAATGTTGGGAAACTGTTTCGGCAGTGATGTTCTAAAGAAAACAACCGTTTACGAGTGGCATGAACGCTTCAGAAGTGGTCGTGAATCCATTGAGGATAACGAACGCAGTAGCAGGCCGTCGACATCGAAAACCGACGAAAACATCAATAAAGTGAGAGAAATGTTGGCCAATAACCGCAAATTAACTATCAGAGAGCTGGCAGAGGACTTAAACATTGCTTATGGATCCGTTCAGGACATTGTAGTTAATGATTTGGGTTTGCGCCGTGTTGTTGCAAAGTTGGTCCCGAAGGAACTGAATTTCATGCAAAAAAGGGACCGCGTTGACATCGCCAAAGACATGATTTCCAAGACTGAATCCGACCCAACATTCATCAAACGCATCATTACTGGAGACGAGACGTGGGTTTATGAGTACGACACGCAATCCAGACATCAGAATGGAGAACTCCAAATGAGCCAAGACCAAAAAAACCACGTCGTTTTCAGTCGAAAAAGAAAGCGATGCTTACAGTTTTCATGGATTACAACGGTATTGTACATCACGAATTTTTGTCAGAAGGTCAGACAGTTAATAAGGAGTATTATTTGGGCGTTATGAGACGTTTGCGTGAAGCAATTCGCCAAAAAAGAAAGGATTTGTGGATAAACAACTCGTGGATTTTGCACCATGATAATGCACTGTCGCACAGTGCTATCATTATCCGTGAATTTTTGGTCAAGAACAAAAAGAATACCATCCAACAGCCATCGAATTCACCCGATATGGCTCCCTGCGATTTTTTTCTGTTCGATCGAGTCAAAAAACCACTGCGGGGAACGCGTTTTAACAACCGAAAGGAGGTAATGAAAAAATCGAAGACGGCTCTGATGGCTATACCAATAATAGAGTTCCAGAAATGTTTCGAGAGCTGGATCAAGCGCTGGCATAAGTGCGTTGCAGTCGCTGGAAAGTACTTTGAAGGGGACAATATCACTTTTGATGAATAAACTTGTATTTTGAATTTTCTGAATGAATTCCAGAAACTTTTTGATCAAGCTAGTATAATCAATTGCTAACGATTTCTGGCGTTCGTGGTGTATGTCCTTTATCTTTTCGTTTTTAAATCACCGAATCACTTCAATAAATTAATAAAAAATTATTTGTATATTGCACATATAAAGGCTTTTAGATTTGTGAATTATAATGATATTATCCTTATAATTATATTAATCATCGCACTTTTGCGATTTGATTCATTATTAGATTTTTCATACATTCGGATGATAGTTATAAAAAAAATATTTCACAGAAAATACTAATCGACATCAAACATAATATTATTACAAAAACATGATTTCATTTTGAATTTTTTCTAAAGGTAAACAGATTTCATTTATATATAAAAATACTGGTTTTCTATCTATTCGACGTACTACGTCGAATTATTTTTGCTACAATTGGCAGTTTAAACCTTTTAAAAATACACACATATAATTTCAATAATTAAATCAAAATATATTTGGCCTGTAATATGTTTATTAGTGTAACACTGTCACTTATTTAAAAAAAAATTACGAAAAAAGAAAAAAGGAATCGTGGGATCTCTAACATTCAGATCTCGCACCCTACGCGCGAGACCACGCCAAGGTTTTGCAAATTACTTTTATGAACATGGTGTATAACGCTCATGGAAAATCATGGAAATGTCAATATCTCGTAAATTATCGGATTTTGAAATTATTTTTGCTATTATACATAAATTGGAGGGATATAGGATTAGTAATTTCCTAGAAAGCATTTTCAGTCCCTAGAAACAAGCGATCATAGAAAGAGAGAGGGGGGGAGGAGGGAAAGTTTTTAGAGGAGGGAGGGAGGGGGGAGAGAGAGAGAGAGAGAGACTCTGAAGGATAGATACGCTGTTTCGCTTGACGAGCCCAGCTCGGCGTGGGGAGCTTCACCGATTACAATCGGAGCTTCTATCCTTTTTTGTTTTTTCTCTGCCTCACTCTGTCGTACTTCTGTTTCGATAATTCGTTCTGCAATTCAAGAATGTATTCTATCAGTTCCGGTTTATCATCATCGCCGATGCAGCAAGGGAGCAAGATTCCTTTTCTACACAATCAACGATCTTGATATTTCTATATATACAAAAATATATTATTATTATGGCGTTTCCAGATGATAATATATTGCTGGTTTATACAATGATCTAATCCATTCTGTAGTTAAATAGCGGTACTTCGTTTGCGCGTGAACGATAAGAGGAATGGGGCTTCTTATTTCGACATCCGAGTCGAGTCAAAAATGTGCTGTATAATAATTTCAGACCTTGCACGTTTAAAATAAATAGCTGGCGATTTACAGAAAACCTCAAAAAACAATATTATACTTGCAGAAATGAGTTATGAGCTTTAGTATAAGAGCAATAAGTATTCAAAAATTTCACTTATATGCTAGGTCTGCTACAAGATTGCCGCTTGTTGTTCCGACATCCGAGCAGAATCGAAACTCAACAAAATACACATCGCGTTCCGAGCCTTGATATATATATATAATATATATATATATGTAAATAATTCAATAAATAAAGTTACTTGGAAAATTTAAACACGATTGTATATATGTACACACACGCACGCACGCACGCACGCACACATACACACACAGGGTCCGTCCATAAATATTCGAGCAAATATCTCATAACTGGTTGAAGTTACAAGAAAGTTTAGTAAGAGAAATTTGTACGACTCTGAGTCAGCTACAAAGTGTGTGTAAAAATTTTTTTCTACTCTTTTTTTTTTAATTATGTAGGTTAATATAGTTCTTTTTAATAGATACTTATAATTTTTTTGCATATTTGTATAGTAGGGAGCATTTGCAATCAAAATCATATGCAGGAAAAAATTGCTACTATGCATCGTTCACGAGATAATCGTTATCGATATCTTAAGTATCAAAGTAGTTGTACACGTTTTACTTTAATTTTGGGTATTTTTAAATTTAGTCGATATAACGCCAAATTTTATGTGTAATAGCGTCCAAGTTCTGACTGTGGCCCGGTGGTGGCTGGATATATGTATGTGAAAAGAATGAAGTATTAGAAAAGAAGGTCGTATGTTTTCTGCCATTATTCAAACAGAAAGATAAAGGGCTACGAGCCTAAAAACAATTATCATTAACAATAAGATTGGAAACAAGACCGTTTATGTTAAATAACATTACTTTAAATGCGAAGCGCTTCCCGCAGGGATGGGATCCTGGACGCATCTTGAAATGATTTCACTACGGGTTTAGCGAACCCGCGGTGCCTGAGCTCTCGTAATCTCTTCCCTTGCACCACTGGAAAAGACCGAGCGTCCGAGATTGCACCCGACCTCTCGGACGACGAGTTGGGCCCTCTAAAAAAGGTCCCTCTGTCTCGTGGTAGAGGTGCGCGGCCACAAGATAAATGAGTGATGGGTGAATCATCCAACAGTCAAGTGGAGAGCGCACGAACGCTAATAACTATGTGGTGAGACAATATGGACGGACTATTAAACTTGTATATAGGATAAATAGTATAAATAGTACATATGTGAAACTTTGTGAAGTGACTAAATTGAACTGTGAGGCTATAGTGAGTTCCTTTGGGCTTTGGTTCGGTTCTCTCTTGAATGGACATCGAGATGGAGGATAGCCGGAGACCTGCGAAGGATCACGGTGGAAGTTTCGACATGAACACTCCAGGATAAGTTATCTCTTGGGGTTTTGCTGTTTGCTCCCTATCCTGAAGGGATATGCTGAGGAATACTCGTCGAGAGGTAGTAAGTACCATCCCACTTTTTCGCGAGCATATTCTCCTGTGCGCGGCAACTGAGAGTTTTATATATATATGAATATAAGACGGGTCTTACTATCGACCTTGGTACACTTCCGTTTTGCGGCCGTTTGACGGTGTCGTCCTTGCCGTTGGACGGTCGTCCGCTTAGGTAGTCACGGAAGTAATTAGAGGTGAGTCGGGTGATTGGCCGGCGAGTCACCCGGCTTCTTCTTCATCGCCGGTAATATATGCAACATGACAGTACAAAAAAGGTTATGACACGGCGAGAGTTGGATGCTCGTCACGATTTCCCGGGGGTAGTATCTCCGCTCCCGGGCGATCGACCACTACGGGGGAATCATGCGAGGGGCAAGTCGCGGAGTTGCCGACGGGTTATCCGCGGCCGATATGGCTACCGCTGAGGAAGGAATGGACTGGGATATGTGTGAGACTCCCGGTCCCAGCACTCGTAGCAGGAGTACACTTCTGGAGCGGCGTAAGTTCACAGGAGTATTGGAGAAGTTGCCGGTGTCTACCATTGGTGAATCTCCAAAAGGTGAGGACGATACATTATCCGACAGTCAGGACACGGTTCTAATGGTGAGTGACAATGAGAACAAAGTCAGTATCGGTGTTAGAGGATCCAGAATAATTTCGGACATACGTCTACCCAGGGAACTCAGATTACGTGTCATGGACGGAGACATTGTGAATTCGCCGGTTACAGTTGCGCCGATAGTGATCGACAGCTCAGAGACGAGATCTAGTGTTTCTATGGATTCGGCCACGTAGGCCGATGCTGCTGCGGTTCGTGATAAGAAGAGAGGACGCAAACCAAAGGGGAATAACGTCGCTGGATCCAAATCCCTGATGGACCTGATGTGCGCGGCGGCCAACATTAAGGCATGACCGTTTTCTCCTTAGGAGGACGTGTCGGCGGATCAACTAGCTGATAAAATAGACAATGCGTTGCGGGAGACCTCGGACGTCTCTATGCCGCGTCTGAGGGCCACCGGTAGCCCATCAGTGTATTGGTGGAATGACGAGATTGCGGATCTTCGGGGTCGCTGCGTTCGTATCTGAAGACGGATTATTAGGTTGCGACGTAGGTACCGGGACTCTGAAACACTTCGGGGTCTTTGAGATAATTTTCGCGGGGCGAGGAGATTACTGAGGGGGGGGGCCATCAGGAGATCTAAGATGGTTCTCTGGAAGGGTCTTCTCGATACACTGGAAGCGGACCCCTGAGGTATGCCGTATCGCATTGTCCTTAATAAGCTGCGTACTGGGACACTTCGGTTAGTGAAGTCTTTCTCTCTGCAGTTGTCAGGGACGTGGTTGGAGTTTTGTTTCCGCTCGAGGCGGGGGATCCTGGCTTGGATTCCTCTCTCGTTGGGTGGGACGAGAGACTCTGGCAGTGACTGGGGAGGAGATCTCTGTGGCAGTTGCGGGAATTAAAGTCGGTAAGGCTCCGAGCCCTGACGGGATAACGAGTCGTGTGATCAAGAACACTTCGGTTGTTCTGATGAGGCTGTGGAAGCGTTGTTTTACGGCATGCCTCAGGGATGGTACTTTTCCGGCGCCATGGAAAATGGCACGCCTGGTGCTCTTAAAGAAGCCGGGGAAGCCCGACCTCGCTCCCTCATCGTATAGGTCGATTTGCCTGTTGAGCGAGGCGGGCAAACTATTCGAGAGGATCATATGTAGCCGTCTCGTGCGCTTTTTGGACGCGTCCGGAGGTATCGCGGAGACTCAGTTTGGTTTTCGACCAAATAGATCGACTGTAGACGCGATCTGGAGACTTCGTTCGATCGTGGATGATGCTATGCGGGATGAGGAAGTGGTGTTGGCTGTGTCATTCGACATAGCCAATGCTTTCAACTCCTTTCCGTGGCCGGTTATTAGGAATGCTCTAGCGGATAAAGAGATTCCGCAATACCTCCGGCATGTCCTGGACGGATACTTGTCGGATAGATGGCTTTCGATAGAGATGACCAATACGTTAAATCCTCTATGAGATGCGGCGTTACTCAGGGTTCGGTCTTAGGACCAACCCTGTGGAACATTGGATACTCTATTCTGCGTGTCGGCCTGTTAGTGGGGTGCTCGACCATTTGTTACGGACGACACCCTTTTGGTGATGAAGTCCGTCTTTCCGTGAGGCAATAGTCAGGGTGGAACTGGGGGCAACTATCGTGGCTCCATAGAGAGGTCCATAGAGCGACTGGGCCTTAAGTGTGCAAGACGGAGGCTGTAGCCTTTACATGGAGGGTGCCGCGGGTGAGCCTACGGATAGGCGATACTGTGGTCGAGGTGAAGACAACCATGAAATACCTGGGGTTAGTCTTGGACTCTCGATGGACCTTTAGGGAGCATTTCCAGCGTCTGTTCCCTAAAGCATTGAACATGGCGGCGTCTCTCGGTAGACTGACCGCTAACATCGGCCCGGATGAGTGTAGGCGTAGAGTGTACGCAACAGTGGTGCAGTCGGTTATTTTATATGGGGCCCCTATCTGGGCTCAGACGGTCGCGGCTAATAGAGCCACTCGGCATGATGCAGCGAGACTGCAAAGGCAATTGAGGGTAATTCGGGGGTACAGGATCGTCTCGTATGAGGCGTCGTTGTTGCTGACGAGATTGGTCCCGTTCGATCTTCTAGCGGATCAACTCAGGCGGTCATATTTAAAGCGGCGGCTCCTCGTGGAGTGAGATGGCTTCGTCGCTCCCAGGGCGATGAGCCAGATTCAGGACGAGGAGACAAAAAGATTCATAGCCAGGTAGAAAAGGAGGCTGGAGGAGCTTCCACAGGATGCGCCGGGGACTGTTGTCTGAAGGGCTCTCGTGAGCCGATTGGGCAGCTGGATGACGAGAGCTCATGGTGGTCTCACCTACAGGATAACCCAGGTTATCGTGGGTCACGAGTGCTTCGGAGCGTATTTATACGAAATTAAGAAGATTGAATCATCGGTTTGCTAGCATTGTAGAGCAGCGGTCGATAACGGTACGCATACTCTCCTCCACTGTCCCTCGTGGGCTGTGGAGAGAGGGAACTTGTTTGTGGCTCTCGGACTAGATCTAGATCTGGACCGAGAGTACGATCGGGTGATTGGGGCCATCATGGGTTCTTCCGAAGCGTGGACGACTTTCGCACGTTATTGCGAAACCGTCATGAGAAGGAGGAGGCAGAAAGGGATTGTGAGAGAGCCCGAGTGGTGCATCCGCCCGTACCTCCTCTCTCTCGAGACTCTGACTCCTCGTAGCGGTTAAGGTAAATTGTAAATACTTTGTAAATAATGTATATACAACTAGCGTTTAAGTTTCTGTAAGACGATACCGTATTTTGTGCGGTGGGAGCCATCCCGTTTGTAACACTGAGAGTACCCGGAAGTAATGCCTGTTGACGATCCCGGGGTGCTCTCATACGTGTTGTGAGATATTGCTTGGACAGGGGGAGTTTTTTAGTCGGCCATTCCGATGTATCCTCGAGATCACGGGGCGGACGAATCCGGCACACCCAGTGCGGGCTGCTGGGTGTCTTCCCCTCCCCCCCCCCGATGGGTGTCCCTTTCGGATCCCCCTCGGGAGAGGACGCTGCGAAGATTTTTCTCCTCCTACGCAAAAAAAAATGCGAAGCACTACTACGGTCTGAGTGTTGAGATGTTGAACTAATGTGTAATTATCGAAAATTAAAAAAATTTTTTGAACAATTAATAAATAAAACATGTCATCAAGTTAAAGAAAAATTCAATTTGACCGGTAACAAGTACAACAAAACAAACGTTTCGATCCCTATCATTTTCAATGTGAGCAAAAATAACAGTGGAAATATTAACAATAGATAATAAAAAGATATATAAAAATTAAAATTCGCTCTCGATCGCAATATTAAATATAAATCTCGCTCCTACTACAAGATAACATTCAGAGAGACAAAGAGAAAGAGCGCGTACACATACGCAACATCACAAGCTATTATTCATAACATGGTCCTTCGAGACGGATATACGGGGATTCGAGCAAGCACAAGCAAAGAAGCACTTAGAGGTATTAGTATGCAGGTATAGGAAGTAGGCATATTATCAAAACGCTCAATAACAGCACATAAGGTCAGTGATCGGGAAAGTAGTGAAACGCAACGGTTAGTTGTTACTGAGTGGCAGCCATATTGTTCATCTGTCTAGAGCGGCGTGTAGTACTGTATTACGTCTTATAGACGACACGTCTTCTTTTCTTTCGAATATATCGGCTCCACATCGCGACTATGGACTCGAGTGGAGTCCTGATAACGGTCTGACAGAAGTGAAAAGAGGGATCGGACGAACTCCGCGAAAACTCGTAAACGCCAATCAACCCAGAAGGAATAACAATTTTAATGCAGGCCCGAAAAGTGACAAGATTGCAAAAGACATTATAAATGTACCGAAGTCAGACAATAATAAAAATCCAAGCTTTGTCGTTCCAGATTGACCAATAATTTCACCTTAAGAAAACAGGAGCCACGTCGCGCTTAAAAAATCATAAAACGCATGGGATAACTTCCCACAGTAGCGTTATCTAAGATCGATCTCGCAACTGATAATGGCCCTGCACGCAAAACTAGTTGTGCACGATAACCGTCTGTTTACCTAGTCATATTTTCCGCTATTTAAGGATAACAGAATTCGTCATCCGTCTGGAGCAATCTTGTCTCTTTAAAGATAAACATAAATCATCTCTTTTTTTTCACGAAATCCCCCTAACGATGCACTTTAGATTAACAACGATAGGACGCTATAAAAATCGTAAATCTCTCGTGACATTGCAACTAACTATTGCATCTAGTCACTAGAATAATAGTCAATTTGACAAAGGGCACTACGCTCTTTTTTCGGGGTATAAATAGAGGTCTCGCGAAAGTGTCAGTACGGAAATCAACCTATCTCGGTTCACGTCGGTGCAGTCAGTGAAAACCCGCGTTAGTAAACCTGTTCACATCAGTTCGCGTATCTTTACGCAAGTGCAACAAAATTTTGGGAAAAATTATTATTGGGATCACTCAGTCACTAGCTACTGCGACTTTCCTCCTGGCGCTCTTGTATGGATGGTTCACTTCGAGCGATATCTACCCGAGATCTCGTAGACAAGCAGCTAAACAGTAAGTCGATCTGCCATTCCATCCGATTATCCACACGTCTCTTCGTATAAAATGCACGCACGCACGCACGCCTCCATAACTAAATTAACTAATCCATTTTTACCATATACAAATTGATTGTAACTACATTGATAATGATAAGTCCTTATTTTTATATATTATATTTATATAAATATATGTATATATACGAGGACAAGTCAATAAGTTTTTTCTAGAAAAACATAGTAAAACATTTTTTTTGATCGATTCATTTTTATTTCTCAACATAGTCTCCTTTCAGCTAGCTACACTTGCTCCAATGATTCTCCAACTTTTCAAGTCGTCCGAATAATATGATTTGTCCAATTCTTCAAAATAAGCCTCTGTTTCGGCGAGCTGCTTTCTGGTAGTGAATATCTTTCCTCCGAACCATTTCTTCAGGTTTGGAAACAGGAAATAGTCGCAGGGGGCTAAATCTGGCGAATATGCTAGAAAAGCAATTCGTAGCGGAATTCGTTGAATTTGGCCATCGGTGCCGGGCACGTGTGAACCCATGTATTGTCTTGATGGAAGAGCATTTTCTTCTTCGCCAAATGGGGACGTTTTTTCTTTAAAATGTTGTTGAAACGGTTCAATAAGAGGCTGCGTAATAATCGCATTGATCGTTTGCTTCGACGGAAGGTAATCAATATGAATTATACCGCGTACATCCCAAAAAACTGTGGCCATCACTTTTCCGGCCGACTTCACTTCCGGCCTTCTTCGGAGCTGGTTCACTCGGTGAAGTCCATTGTTTTGACCGTTCCTTCGTCTCAGGTGAAGTAATGGATGTTCCGTGCACAGTAATGAATCGATGCAGAAATTCATCTGGATTACGTTGAAACATCTCTAAACATTGTTTTGAAATCGTCACACGGTCGCGCATATGGTCCACAGTGAGCAAACGCGGCACCCATCTTGCCGATAGCTTTTTTATACCCATTTGTTCGTGCAAAATTGAAATCACTGTGCCATATGATATGCCTGTAGCCTCAACAAGCTCGCGCACTTTCACTCGTCGATCAGTCAAAACAATATCGTGGATTTTATCGATGATTTCTGGCGTAACAGCCTCAATTTGGGACGTCCCGAACGAAGTGCATCACATATGGATGTACGACCACGTTTAATTCATTTACCCAATTGTATACAGTCGCAAACGCTGGTGCAGATGTGCTATGAATATTATCCAACTCGGTTTTGATTTCTTTCGTCATTAAACCTTTCATATGTAGATTTGATCACTGCACATAACTCATTTTTTTCCATTTTGCAAAAAATACAAAGGTTGTTTACTTTAATCGTCTACAGAAATGAAACCACGCGATGAATTCCGCTCAAAATTTGACAGTAATGAGCTGAAAGATGTTACTTGTCAAAAAGTAATATGACATTGTGGGAATAAATAACTCGATTGATGAGTCAAATTCTCAAGACGAGCCCACGCTGTGATGTGATATGAGGTGTAATGATTGACACTTTTCTTGTAACTGGTAACGATAAATCTTTATTACTCGAGCTCAAATGAATATAACCGTACAGGATGAGCGCCATAATCTATCTGTTTTCTTATTTTTCTCTGATGCTGCTTGTAGACAACTCTCAACTTAGGCAACAAAATAGACTTTCTATATTCGCTGCGCTAGTGAGGTATTGAGAACGTAGTTCCCTACATAGGGAACCCCCCCGAGACAATGAATGACAACGAATCTAAACCCTATGCTTACACAGTGCGACAATTATGTTCCCGGACAGGGCCTGAAAATCATAATTGAAACAACAATATGCATATTTTTTGGTTTTATTATTCAAAATATTCTCCTCTGGCTTCAATACACTTGTTACAGCGATTCAATAGTGATTCAAATGCATGTTCTAGCTCAGTTTGCGGAATTGCCTCTAGTGCCTGTGTAGAAGCTGATTGGATGGTCGGAATGTCATCAAAAAAGCGTACTTTCAATTTCAATTTTGGGAATAATGAGAAGTCGTGAAATCAGGTGAATACGGTGGATGGTTTAACCCAGAGACACCATTTCGAGTCAAACATTGACGGACAATCAATGAAATGTGACTCGGGGCATTATCATGCAACAAAGACCAATTTTCGGGATCACGATATTCGGGGCGAATACGATGAATTCTGCCCATCAATCGCTTTAAAACTTCGAGATAATATGCACCAGTAATTGGTAAATTTCTACCTCAACCAAAATCTTGTTTAACATGAACTGTCATATCTTCGTTATATGGCAACCAAAATGAATGAAAGTTTGACAGATGATAGCAAAATGTTCAACCTTTAAAATGCATGTTTGAACGCACAGATGTCGCCACTGGTTGCTGAGATGTGGTTCGTGACCGAACATATTTTGTCGCACTGTGTATTACTAGGTTAACAATATTGCTTTACAAATATTGCTTTAGTGACAGGTACATTTATAATGCCGGCATTTAAATCTACCATATAAAATATATAAAACGTATCATATAAAACATATTATATAAAACATATCATTGCGTGTCTTTGATGTCTGTTTTAAGCTAATTACATTTTGTCGTTGGGAAGATTTATTATAATTATATGACGAAGGTGCTTTTTTCTTTGGACGCGCATACGCTTTTAAAGCTGGTTGCTCATTGCTGAACGAATTGGTTGAATGCCCTGGGGTTGCACTACATAAGTCATCGCGTATGTCATACGCTGGTTTTAAATTTTCGACCGATACACTGCGCTGTGTACCGTTAACATCAATGTCGAATACTCGATCCGACACACGATTTACGATTTTGTGAAGACCGGTGTAGGGACGCTCTAACGCTCTCTTGGTACCGCCCACCCGTAGAAACACATGGGAATATGAATATAAATTTTTGAATACAAATGCGCGTTTCTTATGCTTATTCTCTACCGAGATTGGCTTAACTTTGCGCATATGCTCGCAGAATTCTTCGATGAACATTTTAGAATTAGGAGTGAAATCGTCCGACAATACAAATTCTCTGGGGACGCGCAGCGTCGTTCCGTAAACGAATTCCGCAGGCGATGCGCCGGTGTCAAGGACATGAGTACGCAGACCTAATAGTACGGTCGAAAGTACTCGTGACCAACCTTCATTAGCATGACACATTATTACAGCTTTTAATGCTAATAATTTAAGCTTCTATGCCACTACTCGATCATACCGTTCGAGGTGGGGTGATACGCCATGGTACGAATCCGTTGACAGCCGATCAGCTGAAGAAGTGCAATGAAAAGTTGTGCTTCGAACTGGCTACCTTGATCCGTAATTAACGTTTTAGGTGCTCCAAAATTTGCTATCCAGTTGTCATAAAACGCGCGTGCCACTGTAATGGCTTCGATGTTTTTGAGAGATATTGCTACTGGCCAATGCGAAAATCTATCAATGATTGTCACACAGTATTTGTACCCGTCCGACTCAGGCAAGGGACCTATTAAATCCATGTGAACATGCTCGAAACGCCCGTTGGGCGCGACAAATTTTCAGGATTTAGTTGAACGTGTCGGGTTATTTTTGACTGTTGACAATCTAGACAATTTTTGCACTACTTCGCAATGTCGCGATGCATGTGAGGCCACACATACCATTGATTAACCGATCAGTGACTTTAGGGCCCGGATGAGCCGCGTCATGGAACAAATGTGAAAGACGCGATCTCGAGATGCCGATATATAGGGGTGGATTGCCTCGCCGGTTTCACAATAAAGTGCAGTATGCGTCGGCCCCCATTGAACTCGCTTCATAGTAAGCGGAAATTCAGGAGATCCGGACCGTAGTTCCTCGTCTTGTTCTTGTTGCTGTGCGAGTTCATTTAGTTCAATCTCGGCAGGTAAACGGATGGCTTCGATGCGGGAAAGGGAATCCGCCACGATGTTATCATTGCCCGATAGGTATTCGATACGCGTGGTGAACTGAGAGATGAACGACAGTTGTCTCTGTTGCAGGGGTGATGCCTTTTCGGAACGTTGCATGAACGCGTAGATGAGAGGCTTGTGACCGGCCGCAATCTTGAAATTCCGTCCTTCGAGGAAATAACGAAAATATTTAACTGTCTCGGCGATCGTCGTAAGCTCCTGACGCGCTGTAGTTCTGTTGCGCCGAACTTAATTTGCGCGAAAACGCGAGCGGTTTCCACGAGTCATTCAAACGTTGTTCGAGGGCGGCCCCGATGGCGAAATCTGACGCGTCACAAACGAGGCGCGTTTCGGCTGCGTCGGAGGAGTGAGAGAGTATAGTCGCGTTGGCCAGACTTTCTTTGCACTTATTAAACGCTTTCTCAGCCGCCGGCGTTCATATAATTGGCCGTTTGTCATTTTTGCGTGAGTTGCGAAAGTACTCATTTAGTGGTGCCTGAACGGTAGCTGCATTATGCAGTAGTTTACGATAAAAGTTGA
>NW_011627059.1:86636-103660 GCF_000204515.1 Acromyrmex echinatior | reverse complement strand
CCTAGAGCGCGGAAGATTTGACGCTGAAATGTTTGACTCGCGTTTCTAAGACCGTATGTCATGAATTTATATTCGAACAGCCCGAAGTGCGTAACGACAACCATTTTCGAAATATCATCCGGCGCCACTAGAATTTGGTTGTATGCTTAATGCAGATCTAGCTTAGAGAAAATGACTTTCCCACGCAGGTTGGAGGAGCAATCGTGCAAATGTGGTACGGGAAAGTTATCCGGCACGGTGATCGCGTTAAGACGACGGTCATCGCCACAAATCCTCCATGACCCGTCTTTTTTCTGTATACCATGTGAATGGGACTTGCCCATGGACTACTGGATGGACGGCTTATGGATCCCGGCTTCGACTAGCCGTTGAAATTTAGCCTTTGCTGCTTTTAATTTTACCGGACTTAACTGTCTGGGGCGCTCGGCTACCGGCGGGCCCGTGGGAATGATATGATGACGATCGCTACTGCAATTCGGAGTTGCCTGTTCTAAACCGGTGACCTCCGGAAATTCAGATAAGATGCTCGCAAATTTCGTACTGGGGTTGACCGTGCTAATGGCAAGCTGTGGTATCGATTTGACAATGCCCGACACGTACACATTGTTTTGTGAGTCGATGAGTCTGCGACCCTTAAAGTCCGGAAGGAGACCGTAATGTGCAATCAGGTCGGCCCCAATAATCGGGTACGGAACTGATGCTACGCAGAAATTCCATGTGAACGGGCGTATCCCTAAGTGTAGCGTTCGGAACGACTCCCTATACGTATCTATACGCTATTATTTGCCGCGTAAAGCTTGAAATTAGTCGGAGTTTTGTTCTTCGCGTATCTGCTGAGAAGCAGCGAAATCTCCGCCCCGGTATCCACAAGGAATAGCTCTCCGGTGACTCGATCGCGGATGTGGAGACGGACAGAAGAATCGACGCCCGCCATACCTGTCTCCTCAGTGGCAGACGACTCTATTCCCCCGCCTTCTCGTCCATTAAAACTTTGGGCTTTGGCCAAGGGCACGGGAATTTTTCAATTCCCTTACAGACTCGCGCTTGTTCCCCGAAAGTACGATGCGGCCAGCAGACACGAGAGCTTCTGCTTTTGGAACGCTTACGATTTTTGTTAGCCCCGTCTCGCGCCTGAGATCTGCTGACCGCTTGACCTCAGCCGCGAGGGTGGCAGCCATATCGGGGCCAGACGGTCGATCTTAGTTTCTAAGTCGGACGGTTTAGACTCTGACGATGCGGCGGCACACTGCATAGAATCACCCACGGTCTCAACTATTTTATCTGCCATTTTGATTAGCTTGTCCAGATCCATGCTTTCGGTAGTCGCAAGAATGCTTCTAATGTGCGGTGATAAGTGTTCAAAAAACACTTTTTTATTACGGCGTCGACACATCGCTTGTCAGAGTTCAAGTTACGAAGTCGACTGAGGATCTGCGACGGTTTCCCTGACGTAAGCACTTGGCCTTTTATTAGTTGTCGCAATTGACTCTCTGTTGACGCTGAAAAATTTTTAATAATATCTGTTTTAATTTGGTGTATGGTTCGTTCTCATTGAGCTCCGCGATGAAATCTCTACAGCACGCGATGGCTTCAGCGTCCAAAGACATAATCACGTAATGCACCCTAGTCTTTTGCTCTGTGATTCGTGCGGTCTTGAACGTGGCTTCGACTTGAATGAACCATATCACCGGATCTTTGATTAAGATTGGCGGAATTTTCGGAACCCTATATGAATCCACGCACGCGACATTGCTCTGCTGAGGCGCCGCTTGCAGGTACGCCACCAGCGCTTGCAATTCCTCATAGGTAGGAGGAGGCATGAATCGTATCGAAGCTCGTGAACAATCCGTATTTCCTGACGGCCTTAAATACTAACCGCTTACGCGCACGTTATGTAAAACGTCGATCGCTTAATATTAATTTGTCAAAATGAAGAAATCGTTAATCAACGTTCATGCATTGACCTCGTGAAGAAAAGCGCGGAGGGTCTACTTTCCTGTTCTACCGGATTACGCGCGCTAAAAACTGACGCACTGCGCACGCAACTTGCCCGACTACAATGGCGGCGACGACGCGCTTTGCTGGACATAATGGCGGCGATGTCGTCCTTCGCAGGCACAACGGCGGCAATGGCGATGGCGTTCTGAACGCCGGCTCCTGGGCTGACCCGTGCGGTTCCCACAGCGGCGGGACGCTGCGCGCCTGTCGTTGGATATGTCCCTGCGATGCTTCCGACGGCGAGACTTTTCCGCCGGCCCTGGCTTCAGCGATGGGGCCTTGCGACCGGTCACGATATCGGTGATGGGCCTCCTGTTGCTCACGACGTCGACGATGGGCCTCCTTGTCGGCTACGACATCGGCGATGTGCACTGCTACTCGGTTAGAAACCAAGTTTGTTTCGATGTTGCTCGAACGACGGTTATTGGTCAATCGCTTCTTCCTCTCGATCGTCAGAGTCACAATGTAGGAATAAGTGACTCGATTGATGAGTCAAATTCTTAAGACAAGCCCACGCTTGTCGTGTGATATGATATGAGATGTAATGAGCGACACTTTTCTTGTAACTGGTAACGATGAATCTTTATTAGCTCAAATGAATATGACCGTACAGGATGACCGCCATAATCTATCTGTTTTCTTATTTTTCTCTGACACTGCTTGTAGGCAACTCGCAACCTACAAAATCCCTAGGCTTTCTACACTCGCTGCGCTAGTAAGGTATTGAGAACATAGTTCCCTACAACATGACACTGCGAGTGCCCTCTGACAGATTTTCTAAGAACTTATTGATTTGCCCTCGTATATTCTATATAAACTTAAATTTTCTTAAGTAAATGTAAATAATTTATATTATAAATGAAGATTATCAGCTTCCATTTATTTTGAATCACCACTCGCATTCCAATTTCCTCTAATACCTGAGATCACACGAGGTCCAGTCAAAAGGATTAAGTTCCTTGACTCAAAAAGTAAAACCGCATCGCACTGTCCATCGAAATAGGTGTTATAGCGTCCCTTCGGAACGTTGACCCTTATTCCGAAAAGATGCGTACGACATGTGTTCGCCTCTGCGCATATATCTGTGAGATTGAGTCTAACCGTCCTTCCATATCCTCTCCATTCTCCTGGACCAAATTTCCAAGGGTTTGGACAACATTTAACAACTGTACATATTGCTTTTTTTCTTTCTCATAGCACTTCATATTTATCATGCCGACGTTAACCTTAACTGAAATGAAATATGAATGATCTCAAATAAAGGCAACTGTGACGCGAATGAAAAATTATGTGGATGAGTTCAATACAAAACGAGGGTCGCGATACGATATTATCGAACGACAGCACTATTTTTGCTATTATTGTAACTGGCCCAAGTAATCCAAGGGGGTCAAAAATTAATGCGGGGAAGAGTAATGAGGCTAGAAAATTTGAAAGAATCAGCGACGAATCTTAAACAATACCTGAGAGTCCTTGTTTCCGTACCTTTGTTATTATTTATTAAAATGAATCCCTTGTGCCGTATATTGGTTATCTTGAAGACTTGGTTCGTTAGAAGACCATTTCTGCAAGTCAAATTGGCCTTCAAAAATTGAATCAGCTTATGCTTCATATATAATGCCTCTTCCAACGTATTTGCTCCAGACACCAGGTCATTAACGTAAAAATCTCTCAGGCTGATCTGACTTGCCAATGGAAATTGTTTGACGTAGTCCTCTATGAGCTTCCTCAACGACCTGATTGTCAGGAAAGGTATAGCTGCAGTAAGTTACAGTCATTAGTTCGAAAGCCTTTACAGGATCCTCCGTCATCTTACGCCATACAATACGTTGCAAAGCTGTTTGAGTGGGATTCACTAACACTTGTCGATGCATCTTGGGTATATCTGTAGTCATGGCTCTATTTTGAAGGTACGATATTGTGTTAAGATCGAGAAAAGATCCTCTTGCGTTATGGAGTCCATCAAAGTGTCATTTAAAGAAATCCTTGTTGTGATCTTACAGGATCTAATAAACACAACTCCAAGTTTTGTTGTTGTGTTGACTTTGTTCCGCACTGCATGATGAGGCAGATAACATGATAAAATGTCGTTACTTGATATTTGATCATCGGTGATTTCGTGTATATGTCCAAATAAAATGTCCTCCTTCATGATAGCCTTGTATTCTTCATATAGACTTGGTTGGGATGCAAGACGATGTTTGAGTGCCTTGAACCGCCGCAAGGCTATTTTGCGTGATTCTGCCAATTTGCTTAATTGATCTTGCTTTAATGGCAACGTTACAATAAACCTTCCTTCTTTGAATTGTTTTATATTTTTCAAAAATACTCTTTCTTCTTCTGAGCATCGAGACTCAGTTATATTATGCTCTACTTCTCAGAAGTTCTGCTTACCTTATGACTTAACTCACCTAGCAATGTTATGTCATGGCTGACTGAAATCGTTAAACTAGGATTAGTATTTATCGTACGAGTCGAGCCAAATTGAGTTTTTTGTAAAATGGGCTTATCCTTAGATTGTATAGATTTGCCCTGCGCATAGTATTCTAAAGAATTCTAACTCAGCCTCACTAATGTCGATATTTACAGGAATACGGAAATTAGGATCTGCCAATTTTATGTTTTTTGGAATGATTATACTTTGGCTAGGCACTTCCTGATGTGGCTGAGTGATTCTCGAGGTACAATGCACTCAATGTGCTCACTGAAATTATTAAAACGCGACTTTATGCATACACTAACTACGTGTTTTGCACGCACTATTTTCTCCATCATGCATGATGCTGTAACTTCCGTAACCATGTGAAGTGATTTCTCTTCAAGTTTCAATTTACTCACAAGTTCGTGAGTTATAAAGTTTATCTGTGTACTTTAAAATTATCAAGTAAAACTCTATATGGATATGTTTACTTATTATAATCCTATATGTAAACTATTGTTGTGGATAGTAAAATACTTGAAGAGAGATGACTTGATACACATTGTGCCGAAACTGGCAGCTGAGATTGATCTGAATCTGGTTATGAGGTTACTGTAGATATTAGATAGTATTTACTGTAGATACATGTAGCAAAGTATTATGTTATTGCATTTACACGGCACAAGAACTGTATGTTTTTGCTTGATGCGATGTCGATCTTAAACAATTAATGCAAATATGAGATTTTTTATAAACTTAATTCGCTCGTCTATCAGCAACTTAATGAACTTTCGCAATTTCAAGTGATGATTTTCTTTACACAAAAAACAAGACAAATTAACAGTGACAACGCTTGTCATAGGCACACCTTTATATTTTACCTTTATACTATCTTATTTTAATCCTACTCTATTGGGTTGCACATTATTCGCTTGAACTATTTACTGTTTTAAGAACGTGACAACGTTTTGATAAGAATTCCACTAACGTTTTTAGATCGGGAAGATTAGAATCTACGAAACTCGTTTCCCATGCCTTTGTAGCTCCATTCAACTTCGAGACAATAATGTAAATGAGTAGGTCACTACATTCATTTGTTGGCCACTTGAGCGCTCTAAGCATCCTCACATGTTTGAGAACGATGTCTAACAATTCTCGCAAGGCAACATGGTGCTCTTTAATGATAGCAGGTGCATCAAATATTGCCTTAATATGTTTCTGGACGATCCATCTTTTATTATCGAATCTCTCCTTCACCGTACTCCACGTCTCGTGATAATTATTCCTCGTGGTCTCAATGGACTTTATGACTTCCGCTACTATATCTCTTAACGAAGATCGTAAGTAATGGAACTTTTCTATATGTAATATTAGTATTGACATATATTAATTTCTCAAATATTTTGATACGAATATCAGTCCTCATATGAACAGAAAACATCGGTAACTCTATTTTGGGAAGTCGAATTCGCGTGTCTCTATGATTAACTGGCGTATTTTACAATTGACCAGATGTTTGTATATCTGAATTGCTAAACTGTTCAAGAATTAATTAACACTTGATCATGAATGCAAAATATGTTAATTCAAACTCGGCGCGTTGAGTTTGCTGCTGTTCAAATAGCGCTATCGAGTTATTATAAGACAAATCGGCATTATCGAGTATTTCTATGCTAGCTTGAATTTCATTAAATTGATTGCAAAGCATTACGAACATGACCTTAGAAGCATCAGCATCCCTCATCGAGTTATAGCAGGATCAGCACATCCGTCTTGAATTGTACGAATTTTCAGATGCCAGTGAAACCGTCTATGGAACGTGCATATACATAAGAGCTACTTCCTGCTAGAGCAAACATTCAGTTGCTTTATTCCAAGTCGAGAGCAGCACCACTAAAAAGTCTATCTTTACCTCGCCTAGAATTATGTGCTGCTTTGCTATTGACCTTACTTGTCGACAAAGTATCAAGATGTCTTACATATAAATAGAATTGATGAGACAGGGCGTGGACTGATTCCACGATTGTCTTGGCATGGTTTCAAGCAGGCAGTCGTACATAGGCCAATAGGGTGGAAGAAATCCAACAGCTAACTCCTATTCAGTATTGACATCACATAAGAAGTGAAGATAATCCCGCGAATCCTTTATCGCGTGGAGTTATGCCTAGGGTTTTAGCCGACTTAGACATATGGTGGTTAGGACCTCTCTGGCTTTCCCTTGACAGGGACCAGTGGCTACAAAGCAGTTCATCAATTGACCTAGCAAAGGTACCGGAGAAAAAATCTAAAATTCTAGTTGCTGCACTCTGTGCCATAAACAAAAACAGTCCTATTTTGAGGATAAACCCGTTTATGGAGCAGGTGTCATAAAGATTGGAGGACGGTTATAGTCCATCGCATCAAGTCTATCGTAGACAGTTAAACATTCTATACTTTTACTTAGCCATCATCCGTTTTCATATCTAATATTTAAGCATGAACACGAGAAGAATCTTCACTCTGAAGCTCAATTATCATTAGCAGCCACACGTCAAAGATATTGGCTAACGTCTGCATGAAATATTATGCGGCAAATTATCTAAAAATGCATAATCTGCTTTAGAAGCACTCCTAAGCCTCTACTATTATGAGTAACTTATTCAGCTCGCGAATAACTACGTCCAACAGGGTTTTGAGAAATGCGGAGTAAATTACGCCAGTCTTCTTTATCATAAGGAAGGCACAAGAAAAAGCACTAAGTTGATAAAGTACTATATGGCAATTTTCGTATGCACCAAAGCTGTGCATATTGAGTTGACAGTTGATCTATCATCCGATGCTTTCTTAAATGTGTTCAAACGCTTTATTGCCAGAAGGGGATTTGCCCATCTGAAATCTTTTCTGACAATGGTCTCAATTTTGTCGAAGCAGAAAGAGAACTAAGTGAGCTATCAGCCCTTATCACCAACAGAGAAGAAAATACAGCAGGAAATATCAAATCAAGCCTCTAGGCATGGTATACAATGGCATTTCATCCCGCCTCGCGCCCCACACCACGGAGGACTTTGGGAGGCTGCGGTTAAATCTGCAAAGTGACATTAAATGAAACTAACAAAGGATGTTCATTTAAGATATGAGGAATTGGAAACGCTTCTTATTCAAATTGAGGCCATTTTAAATTCATGTCCAATCACGCCTCTATTTTCTAATTCAAAAGACTTAAGAGCCCTCACTCCTGGTCATTTTATTATAAGACTGCCTTTGACAGCATACCTTAAGGATCCATAGAAGATATAGGCGATAAATCGCTTCTCAAGATGGCAACAGCGATTGAGTCAGCATTTTTGAAAACGCTGGACGCCCGAGTATTTGCATCAACTCCAAAGAAGCAAGTGGAAGACGGAGGATTCAGTTATCAAGATTGATCAAATAGTTGTTCTGATTGATGACAATCAGCCACCATTATCAGAGAATCTTGATAGAATACAAGCGGTCCATGCCGGCAATGATAGAGTAGTCCGTGTAGCTACTGTCTATACTGCAAAGGGAACTTATAAATGTTCGATTACTTGATGTCTACTTTCCATAGAACCAAATGATTTATAACTTTCCCATTAAATTCATATTATAACATTAAGTGCTGCGTCATCAGAGTTAAGATAAGTTCTTATGTGCGATTAGATCATTTAAGTTTTATATTGTACGCTAATAATATTAAGAAATTTATGTTTGTGTTGAAAGATGATCCTTTTAAGACCGATAGCATGTACACGCTTTCCTTTAATTTTTTAAATTCAGTCGATATGATACGCCAAATTTCATGTAGCGCGTTTAAGTTTTGACTGTACCCGGTGGTGGCGCGCTGGATGTATGTATGTGGAGAGAACGAAGGATTGGAGAAAAAGGTCGTACGTTTTCCGCCATTATTATTATTGTACCTATGTAAGTACGAGCACGTTGTAAAGGCGTAAATAAACTAGTAGACACGAAAATTATATCTTACAAGAAAGTAAATCAATTCACCCACGGTACTTGTTACAAGGCGACATTCAGAGAGACAAAGAGAAAGAGCGCGTACACATACGCAACAGATCACAAGATCTTATCCATAACAGTAGTAAATTGGATTCGAAATAATTTAGAACGTGATTTGAAAGAGAGGTCAAAGAGAGGTCGAAGAAAAAAACGAACAATGTTTTTTATGGAGCATTTAACATAAATTGCTCGAAATTTTGATCATCATGTTCAAACAACATTCAATGCATTTTGTAATGTTTCTCATTGTTGACTGCAGGATTTTTACTGTAATGCCTTTAACAATTCTAGTGATTTTATGTTGTAAATCTTCTTCATTTTTAAGAACAGTTGCGTAAACAATGTCTTTAATATATTTCTAAAGAAAAAAATCGCAAAGGACAAATCCGCAAATCTCAATGGCCATCGCGTAGGGCCATCGCATAGGCTATTAGTACCTATTTAACAATTAGGGAACCTATCATTTAAAAAGTTGGCTACAGCGCGTGTATTATATGATAGAGCCCTATCTTGTTGAAAAATAAAGATTGATAATGAAAGATCGCGTAAATAATCTGAGAAAGTTGTTTGCAAAAATTCAAAATATCTGTCACTATTAAGAGGACCATGAAAAAAAAGATCCAACAATTTTTGTTCGAAATACTTGTCTCTTTCTCTTCGTCTATTCTAATTGTACGACGTTGTTTTGTTAGTTTTGTTGTGATCCTGTTTGATTGACCGTAATTGATCTTTTACTCGCCGAAATGTATTGTATAACCGTTTGATATCCTTCGTTCTGAATACTTTTGTTTATAAAATAGCCCAGCTTCATTTTTATTACGTATACTTAAAATATGCCACATCTCGAGCATATCACACTTTTCACTAATTGTAAACATCTTTAGTTTTAATGTATGTACAATATAAATTCATTCAAAAAATGACTGACTGACTGACTGATTGATTAATAGATACTGCACTGAATTTCATATTCCATGCTAGACAAATACTTTATTTACAAAACAAGCAGTCGCGTATTTTGACGAGTTGAGGATCAGTGATCCTATTTGACATTTCAAACCACGTTTAAAGCTACTTAGAATCCAATTTACTACGTTGATACTTAAAATATCGATTATTTTGTAAACGATACATAGTAACAATTTTTTATTATGATTTTGACAAATGCTCCCTACTATACAAATCTGCGAAAAAATTATTCGTTTAAAAAAAATCTATATTAACCTATATAACTCGAAAAAGCCGAGAATGGAAAAACATTTTTACGCTGACTCGGAGTCGTACAAATTTCTCTTATTAAACTTTCTTGTAACTTCAACTAGTTGCGAGATATTTGTTCGGACATTTATAGATAGACCCTATATATACATCTATATTGACAGCAACACTTTTTTAAGTAAATTTCGGAATGCAGCCTATTCACCTACCGATTGGTTCTTATTTATGGATTCTTATTTATTAATTCTTATTTATGGATCCACAAGTAATAACTAATCGCTCGGTAAGCTGGCTGCTTTTCAAAATGCATTGAAAAAATATGTGTTGCATCTTTTAGTTGTTGTCTGTATATGCATATTAATTCGATTGAAAAAACTATTAGGTGTTGGAATTAATTCGTAGCGTTTTTAATGAAAGAATGTTATTTATTTCACATGAGCATTAAAAAATACATTAATGAAAGTACTTCCCATCACTTGTAAAACGCTACGAATTAATTCCAACACCTAATAGTACGCATATTAAAGCCATTGTACTGATTTAATTTGAGTATAAAAGTAAAATGCAAGTACTTCAAATTATAAATTATATTTAATAATACAAATAAAATTTTAATAATACAAATTTAATAATACCAATAGTACAATAAAATGTATTGAGTATTTCAGGATTTGATCGATTTCTATGTTATGTATAATATAAACACATCTTTACGTTATTTTGTATACGACGGCTTTAATGTGCACCAGTGCGCACAGAATGTCCAATAGAATTTACTATAAGATAAATAATATAAGATTTCTTTTTTCGAATAATTGTATTAAAACTCAAAATATTCTTCGATTTTAATCCTAATAAGTCATTGTTATTTTTGGTTATCCGATCACATCAGGGTTTGTGAAACCCTAGAAATTTGTTACGCTATATCTCTGGAATAGGTATTTGTTAGCTCAAACGTTTTAGTTCAAAATGTGTGAAATTTCGAAATCAGACAAAGATAAATACATATGAATTAAATAAATAATATTTTATTTTCAATTAATTACAATGCTTCAAAGAAATGTTATTGGAAAAATTCGCAAAAAATAACCACTTCGGAAAAAAATTCTAAAACGGTTAAATTTAATACGAGTCTTCAAATTATATTATAAAAAAGTTAAAACAATGTAAAAAATCACATAGGATACATTGAACTCATGAATGACATACTAGGGTTAAATAAAATATACTATATAGTAATTAATATATTTATTGATAATAACCAATGTACATATAATAATAAATATATATATTAATATTATTAAAATATATTAATAGTAGTATTAATAAAAAGATTTAAAAAATTCTTTTTCCATAATTTCACCTAAAAAAGAAAAATTATAACTATTAAATTTGATGTTATTCTAGTGGATTATTTGAAATGAATCGTCATGCACCTTGTTTATGAGCGGACGCTTGACGTTACGCAACTCGTAAGAGGGTTAAAAAATTTTCATTTTACTATAAGACACGAGTTTTACATTAATTACACGAGTTTTCAATACTCATCGAATATAGTGAGATTTCCAGTTCGGTGTGTAAAACACTTTATTACTACGAATAAGGCAAAAATGCTATATATTGTGGATCTTAATTTTGATTTTTTGTATCTTTTTTTAAATGGCATGCACATTGAAAAAAATTAATGAGTATTTAGATCTATTTTTCCTATATGTAGCGATTGCATCACTATCCCGACTATAGTAGCTCATGAAAGCCTCCTCGGAATCTTTGGACAAGTTAGTCGGCCATAAAAAGTCGACCATATAATGAGTATAATATAAAAATATATATTTATTCTATTTTCAAAACCTAGAAAATTGTCAAAAATAGTATGCATCAATTTATTCCAGATTTAATTTTTACAAAATAATGTGTTAATATAAAAATTGGATTTATGTCATTGTGCAAAAAATTTTACATATTTTTATAACCTATATCAAATGTATAACTTAAAATTTCAGGGAATCTAAATAATAAAATGTTATATTGTAAAAAAATAAAAGAAATATTATGTGCCCTTTATTATAACTTTTTCAAAATTTTTTTTATTTAAAAATATTGAATAGAAAAAAATATATAAACAGATATATAATAAGATTAGAAACAATACAAGTTTATGTTAAATACATTACTTTATATATGAAGTGCCACTACGGTCTAAATGTTAAGATATTGTCTGTGTTGAACTATTATATATATTGAATAAATATAAATGAATTAATTTCAGAAATTCTTACAATGCGTAAGTCTCTATACATATTGGTTATTGCGAGGAATATTGCTAAGGTATATTGTCTTGGTAGTCTAAAGACTTAGGACAGAATGCAAGAGATCCAGGTTCGACTCCCTGTCGAGGCAATATTTTTCGCAATAAGTTTATTACAGTTTTTTAAGATTAAATTTGAGAAATTTAGGGAGATTATTAATTTCAGATTGTTTGCGTTGAAAGTCCGACAATCATATCCGCACGCAATTATCATTTCTGAAATTAATTTATTTATATAAATATATATAATACTTCAATATATATATATATATATAATACTTCAACATCTTAACATTCAGAGCGTAATGGCGCTTCATATTTAAAATAAGAAACAAATACATACATAATTTTTTTTAAATCTAAGTAACTCATTTCTTGAATAGTTTCAAGTAAACATATTTTTACATTTTTTTTAATAAAGAAATGTTTACATGGAATTATTCAAGAAATAAATTACTTAGATTTAGAAAACTTTTTTTTATTGCATATAAAAACACTCATTTATTTATGCATAATATTTATAATTATATGACGTAATATACAATATTTATACAGTTATAGGTATAATAATCAACGCAAGATTTACAAAATTTTGCAAATATCAAGATTCGAATCCAAAAAAGCCTCATCAAATTTAAATATTTCATTCTTTGAATAGAAATAATTTATTTTTACAAAAAACCTAATCACGTTTATAAAAATGCATGTTTTAAAGATGCGTTCAGATTATCGAAATTTGACTTAATGTATATTTATATCAGTATTTTTGTTCGAGAGCGAGTTAGAGTGTGAGCGCTGGCGAGAAAAATTTGAGTGATACGGCGTTTTAGCTGAATTTCGCTTCACGCGAATTATCAATTGCGAATCAAACGCGGCGGTTTTCTGGCGGCGGAGCGTCTCCTAAGCGGTTGCACTGGTAGCGAAGCGTTGACTCCAGAACAGCGAAAAATAAGAGAATCATTGCTTCTCGGTTTTGCCTTTTATGCTCTTTTAAGAACAAAGGCTTCCCTTTGCATTCGCCTATGAGATTTTTGCAAAATTGAAAATTTTGAGGTGACCCTCTGTTTTGGGCGGCAATTGGCAATTTCGAGCGTAACGGCCAAGCGGCACGCTATTGCCATGCGCGCTCGTTAAATCTGGATTCTTGATTGGGATGAACGCATATTACGCGTTTTGCGTCACGCGATCGCTCGTGCGCTGCGACCGATCCGAGTTAGTTCGCCGTTATAGCGGTTGAGATCTGCGTACGTGCGGCTTAGCTTATTGTTTTTCGACTTTATCGACGAGGTGATGGCCGAGTTTATGTTTTGGAAACCTCTAAGGACGCTTGGGATTCTTCTAGAAGCTTTCGATCCGCATGTCGCACGAACGCCAAATATGCAAAAACTGTACATGTTGGCTGTATCTCGAACAATTTTATCAAACTTACTTTTTTAAAAAAGTAAAGAAGACGGCCAAGAATACGTGCTTCTTGAATAAAACCTAAATATCTAACTCAATTATTATAATAATAGTTTTAATTTTTTTTCAAGGATATTCTTATTTCAACCCAATGGCAACTTCAATTCTCTGTCAAAAATTATTACTTTTCGAAAAAAATTAATGTATCAAATGAAAAATTAAAACTCAGATGCTACAATCTTAACTAATCAAGTTAAATTCTATCCAATTAAAAAGTATTATAAAAATTAAATAATAAATGAAAAAACAATTAAAAGCCTAAATTCCCAATAATTGGAGCGATTACATCAACATATATTTCTCAGTATTACATATAATAAATACCGAACATTTCGACTTAATTCAAGCCATCTTCAGCCGTCTAGTATAATAAAATCTCTTGATGAATAATTCCAAACATCTTGATAATCTCGTATAATACCACTTCCTTAATACAATTCAAATTGTCACAAATCAAAGTAATCGAGTGCAGCAAGGGAGTCTCCTAGATTACCAAATTTGAAGTATGTCATTCAGCTGTTAGACTAAGTGCGAGCTAAATAAAAATAATAATAAAAATAATATATATGTAATATATCGATCATTCCATGTCAAATAGGGCACTAAAAAAAATCAACATTTAAAATTTTTTTGAAAATTTCCACATATCTTCTACATATAAAAAATGAGACACGTGTTTGGAGACTAACGCGCGGTACAAAACATTTGCCGTCGTCGCACGGCAGTCCATCCTGTGCGTTGAAACGCCACCGCGCCGCACGGTTGATCTTAAAGAATTTATTATCTATATAATCCATTCGAGTTTCATTTTAAAATTTTCAGGATTATTTCAGAATTGAAGAACAAGTATGATGAATTTTTATCAGAAACTATAAGTTGCTAAGTTGATGACAAAAAATCCATTTAAAAATTATAAACAATAAAAAAAATATTTATTCAAAAATAAATGTATATTTAAAAATAAAATATATATTTAAAAATATCAAAAAATAGAACAATTTATAATCTTTAAAACTGATCTCTTATCTACATTCTTTTTGACTTACCGTTCAGCGATACAATCATTTGAATATATACACGAGTCACGTTTTTCGTCAATTCTTGAAACTTAAGGTAAGCATCATTCATGAAAACATTAAAAAAATTTTTTTCCCAAAATATGTGTCTCATTTTTTTTATGTCTAGAATACATCTGCAAATTTTAAAAGAATCGAAATCTCCGACTTTTTTTTTAATCAAAAGTGCCCGGTTTGACATGGAATAATTGATATATTATAACATGTAAGAAGGATAGTTACCATAAAAAAAGATCATCAATTTATTAAAATGACTAAGAGTTTTATCAAGAGCAATCAAAAAATATTATTTATGAGAGCAGATAAGAATAATGTGACTATGGACCAAGACGAATACAAACAAAAAATGATCAACATGTTAGAACACAGTAGCATATACACGGTGATTAATAATAGGGATCCAACAAGGAAGATCACTAAGTCAGTAAGAACGAGATGGAAGAATTTGGGTTTTATCGATTCGATAATGACAAAAAATTGTATTGCAATGATGAGATATCCTATGGATAGGAAGATTCTCCCAAAGATTCATAAGGAAGGTTATCCGTTGAGAATGATAATTTCATCAATTGATAGTCCTTTGTATGCATTAGCTTCATTTTTGTACATTATTAAAAATAACGTTCCAAAATCGTATATTTACATTGATAATAGCTTCAAATTAGTGGAAAAATTAGATGGTCATTCTTTAAATGATAAATACTCATTAATTCCACTTGATACAATATCACTTTTTTTACGAACATTCCGCTGGATTTAGCTGTGAAAAGTATGTCAGATAAGTGGCCTTTCATTCAATATATCAAAGGACAAATTCATTAAGGGGAGTGTCCTGTTTTACCATTAATTAAAGACCTTTTTCTCTTAATTGTGTTATGGATTGAAAAGTCCTTCTTAACAAGTTTTCTACAATTAAAGTATCGACAACAACGCAATTCGCCAGCTATAATTGAAAAACGAAAGAAAATTGAAGACTTACAGTTTTATTATCAGTTTCTGTAGTCAACACACACATAATATGTGCTGTATATAAGAGTTTCAGACCTTGCACGTTCATAAAAAGTAGCTGGCGAATTGCAGAAAACCTGAAAGAACAATCCTACGCTTTTAGAAACGAGGTAGAGGCTTTAGTATAAGAGAAGAGGGTCGCCGAAAATTTCGTTTGTATTACGAGTGAAATTGACGTGAAGCCATGAAACCGAGCAGTAGTTTAGTTTGGCGATATTCCGACAGCGACACTATCATGAAAAGTGCGTCACTGAATCATAGAAATGATCTGAATTATCCTATTCAGGCCCATATCAAGAAACATTCTTACGTGCCCAGTCAAAGTTTTTTTTTGAGTGGAAAAATAAAATAAATATGATATTAATTATTTCAATTTTGTTGAAATAATTTTTTCATAAACAAGAAACGTATCATTTACATATGAATACAAATGAAGATAATTATTTTAATTGCACTATTCTGTCTTTTACATACATTTTATTTAGTAAATTATTGATGCATATGTATAAAATAACATATATATATATGTATATGTATGTATTATATATAATATATATATATATATATATATGTATATATAATAGACATACATACACATGCGCGTGCGTATGTATCGCGCGCGCGCGTGTGTGTGTGTGTGTGTGTGTGTGTGGGGTGTACATATCATATATACAATACATGTCGAAATTTTCTAAATAACTTTATTTACTGAATTATTTCTATATACATATATATCAGGGCTCGGAACGCGATATTTCGGTTGAGCTTCAATTCTGCTCGGATGTCGGAACAACAAGGAGCATCTCATAGCAGAGTAATATATAAATGAAATTTTCGAATATACTCATTGCTGTTATACTAAAACTCATAACTCGTTTCTGCAAACATAGTATTGTTCTTCGAGGTTTTCTGTAAATCGCCAGTTACTTATTTTAAACGTGCAAGGTCTGAAATTACAGTAAGTCTGTATACAGCACATTTTTGACTCGACTCGGATGTCGAAGTGTCTTACTTAGTAAGAAGCGTCATTCCTCATATCAGTTGCGCGCAAATGAAATACCGCTATTCAACTACAGAAATGGATTGAATCATTGTATAAACCAGGAATATATTATCAGCTGGAAACGCCATAATAATAATATATTTTTGTATATATAGAAATATATATCAAAATCGTTGTTTAGAAAAGGAATTGTGCGTTCTTGCCGCATCAGCGATGATGCCAAGCAAGAATTGATAGAAATCATATTCTTGAATTGTAGAACGCATTATCGAAACAGAAGTATGACAGAGTGAGACAGAGAAAAAAAAAGAATAGAATTGTAACCATTTCAATTGTAACTGTTGAGGCTCCGCATGCTCTATTTTCATAAAATTATAGAAATTATATATGTACTTCAATGTGCTCGAAATTAGTTGCGTATTTCGGGCCGATTTCTGAAGTGCTGCATACTTTTCCTTCACAACCGTTCAACGCTTGATGGCTGAACCGTTGGATCGTGCGCGGATGTGCATCTCAAGA
>NW_011627059.1:70876-86622 GCF_000204515.1 Acromyrmex echinatior | reverse complement strand
CAATATAAGAAACATGTTGCGACCATATCTTCCAGCAAATTGTCATGAAAATATTTTCCTTCCTACATAATATTTTCTTAATAATGGTGATTGAACATCATATTAATAAGTAAATGCATTTTACTAAATGTAATGTACTTTTAAAATATTACTTTATTATTTTTATAATACATTCGGTTTTTTTCAAAGAGCTACTGATCACGCTTTTGTGTCACAGAATGTAATACAGAATTTTACTTTACCGTGTCATATGGTCACCTATTTGTTTTTTTTTAATGGAATAAATCTGGATAATGCATTTAAGTGACGTATCAATAATAGAACTTCAAAGATAATAGGGAGTTTTTATAATAATGTGGGTCCAGATACGGTGAACGCCTTTTCTTAGTCGCTAAGAAAAAGATAATGTGACTATGATATCGATTATGTATCTTTTTTCCTAGGGTGAAAACGTGAAAAGTGAAAATTTTTTGTACGTATGTATGTATATGTATGTGCGAGAGCGAATCAGAGCGAGAGCGCTGACGTGAAATTTTAGAGTGATGCGGCGTTTGTCTAACAATGTTTCTCGCTAGTTCAAATCCGGCTCGAAGGACCAGAAAATGTGCGAGAATGCACCGCGCGGAAAGGTTCAAGTGAAAGAACGGCACACGGTTGATATGATACACGACAGTAAAGAGAACTTCGTTTCCTTTTTAATTTAACAAAAGAATTTTCTTTAATATGATCAGTTACAGAGTCAAAAAATATAATTAATTAAATATTAGATTAACAAAATATCAAATGCGGTCACCTTTTCCAAAATTGTATTTGGAATCGCGGTGATGGAAAATCTCGGCGATTTTCTCGGCACTTTTGAAAAGATTCGTTTTATAGCGGCTTTCACTAAGCGGTTGGCACGGCGGTTTTACGAAGCGATATAGTAGCGAGACTATAACTCTAAGAACTCAAAGAACTTTTAGAAGTGAGAACTCTAAGAAGTCTAAGAATTCTAAGCGGTGTAAACGGTTTAAGCGGTGTAAACTATCTAAGCAATCTGCCCGGGAGGAACGGCGAGATCGAAGCATTTATTGCTTTCGGTCTGGGCTTTCTTCTTGGGAGAAATCCAATTAAATTTTGCCACAATCGTAATTATCACGTGGCATTGGTGGTACAAAATTGATTGGCGCTTTCGATTCTTTTCTAGCGACGTTCAACGTAACAATCATGCGCGACAGAAAATCCGTACGCGGGATTGGTGACAGCGCGTGACGTATTCGTCGGAGCGCGGCGCTCGCGTGCGCGAATTGAATTGTTCTAGAACTTTCGATGGTCCGTTGCCGGTGCCTGTTTGCGAACCGAATTGTTTTGAAAAGACTAAAGAACAATGAATCCCTGACTTTGACGAGGCTTAATGTCAGACTCGAGATGAAATCATGAGCTCGCCTTGTGAGTGCGTTCAATAACAATTACTGTCGGTCGACCGAAGGAATTCTTACCTTTTTTTTCGAATTACCGATCTCAAACAATGTATATGCATACAAATACTATTTTGAATGATACTGTATGTTGAGTGTACTGTACGCGTAGAAAACAACGGCGTTATACGAGTCAATCAGTTATAACCCGCATTCATAGTATTATTGTCGCGCAATAGTACTGTCAATTCAGTATAGCGTAGTGTGTTCTACACACACCCATATTTGTATATATATATATATTTATATATTTATATAGTGTTTTGTGTCCACAAAATAGAAAAAATATAATAACAGAAAATTGTCTGCCTTTGATAAGAGAAGGTTATAGATGCTTCCTAACAAGCGTCTCACTCAGTACAACATAGTGATTATTTCATCCTTGTATTAACGAACAACAAGACTGTGATGATGTACCGTATCATACCGTATCACACTGTGTCTCTTGTTGGAGGCACTCTATAAAGCTAAAATTGATTAAAAGATTATTGTGATATCTGTTTCTTGTTGAAAGGTATCCTATAAAGCTAGAAAAGTTATTATAGTATCTTTATATCAATCGTGAAAATATCACTTTTATCATACAAGTATCTAGAAGAAGCTGGGAAAAGTTAGTATCTTTATGTCAATCGTGAAAATATCACTTTTATCATACAAGTGATATGGTTGAATTTTATAATAATAAATTGTACTTTGCCTAATTATGATCCAATGTCAGAGGCGTTCATCGTAGGCTGACTTTTTATTTTAGTAGGCTTTATTTTTATTTTACTGCCAGAGGCGTTAATCGTGGACTGGCGAGCTATAACAAAATGCCACAGCCGTAAATCATGCTTTGACTAGTTATAAACAAATGTCAAAGGCGTTCATCGTGGGCTGACTATTTTTAATTTACTGCCAGAGACATTTTGATTATCAAATCTGGGGAAATACGATTGCAGAATCAGAATTTTGCATCTGCAATTGAAAAAATATGAATAGATGCATTGTCATGATAGAATCAACAGCTGATTGCTTGATACGACTGAAACAAAGAAACTAATGAACACATCTATCTGAAATTTTAACAATAATCTTGTAAAGGATCAAACTTTTCTAAAATTATAGCAGTTTGATATTTGTGGGATCATTTCTATATTAGATCGAGAACTTTTCGTACTTATATCCTCGTATAACTCAACATATCAACAATAACTGTGTATTAGATTCTATAATAAAAATAGCATGTTTCATTAAAAAAACATGAATGTGACCTTGATCTGACCTTGCAGATGCCACCCAAGGTCAAACTGAATATCAGTAAATAGCTTCTTTGAAACTTTACAACTTTTGTCTGAAGTGTTTCTTCAAAAATGTTATGTAAGGGCACAAGGATGGCCATAATTAAGTCGTAGAACATGAATCATAGTCATAGGTCAGTGCATTATATTTTGGCGTACTATGTATGCCGATACAAGTACAATTCACACTCCTTCACGATTAGTTATAGTCATCTTTATGTTCAGCTCATAAATCCGGGATCTTTTTGGACACGCTATATAATATATATACATATATATTATACATATATATGTATAACATACATATGTATAACATACATTACACAGTCAATAATCATCTGTATAATTTTCATACAATGCTGTTTATGAAATATATATAAGTATATTATATTCAAAGTATTTTAGTAAATGTATACACTTATAGGTCAATGTAACAGCAATCTAACAGCAAGTTACAATAAGTATATTTTTACTAAACGGACTTTGACTGTGACATAGATATAACTTCGAATGCAAACATGTATTTGAAATACACGTGTAATGTAATAGCACTTTTTCCTTTGTTCGCAATATCATTTTAACTTAGGATGTAACATGTATTGTCAGTACATAAATACATTGCACATACATATGCAGCTATTCCATCTCTTTTTATTATGTTTAATAGACTTTTTATAATAAGCTATAAATCAGTTATAAATTAGAAGTCAGATGCTAAAATTTGACGACTGTGGTCTGTGGTTGATCAATTTTTAGTTTTTGACTTCTGATTTATGACTAATGGCTTATTATAGATAAGCCCATAATAAAAAGAGACAGAAGAAGTTACTCATACTTAGCTTTTCATGATATGATATAGACACAATAGTGAATATTAGAATTATATTTTATGTGCATTATGATGTACACACATTACAAAATATAAAATATATTTCTAATTCACATACGTATGTAGCTACTTTGTCTCTTTTGTTAACAAAAGATATACTGATGTTCTCTTTTTTCTACGTTTAATAAAAAGAGATATGTTTTTTTATGGTCAAATATACGGATATTAGTGATCTATGCTTTTATATTTTCAATATCAGAATATACATACAATTAACATAAATCAAAGTTAATGAGAGTCAAACGCAGATGATTAGACGTAACATCTTATAAAAAATAATCAAATTACGAATCCTCTGATAAATGATTTCTTCTTTACTTTGTACATTTTAACTCACTTTGAAATCCTTTTCAGCAATACAGATATATTACGAAAAGCTCACAAATACAAAAAGGTTGTCACTCGCAAATTGCGAATAGATAGAGAGCGTGCCAAGAAGTTTTGATGCATAATTGATCACAAAATTACATTTATACAAATCTATCTACTAAAATTTTACATCACATCATCTTTGGCAATTTGTGAATAACATAATCTTTTTGAATATATGAGTTTTTCGTTATATATCTATATTGCCTTGATTTATGTTAGTTATATGTATATTTTATAGATTTAAAGTCCCCTATATAATAATTGCTTTTCAATATTAGATTATTGCATGTGTATTTTTCAATATTAGATTATTGCATGTATGTGTATTAAATTATTGATGTGTGAATATCTGCACAAGTTAGAGCTAGAAGTAATTTATACTGAGATATTTATATTTCCTATGTTTATTCATACAAAACATTGCAATTAAATTTTACGTGTACATATATACACATTATATTATATATGTATACATACAATTTTAATATTGCATATTTAAACATAGGGAATGCATAAATAGCTTAGCATTAATAACTTCTATCTGTAACGTGTGTTTATTCACACATTATAGTATACATATATACTACAATATTGTATTGCCTATATATGTATTATATTTAAGTACATATACCACTAATATCTGTATATTTTAATATGAGTAACTTCTACATATTTTCATTAAACGTAGCAAAAAATGGAATAGCTACGTATATTATATATGTAATATATCTATATATAGTTAATACATGTCAATATATGTTAATACATGTTACATTTATGATTACGAATTACAATTACATTTTATGTGTATTATAATATTTGTACAATGACACAATGACACAAAATATTATTCTATTATTGCATATAAACATGTTAGCGATTAATGATATATGCGAAAGATGTTTTTTTTTTTCAATCATGGGAAACATCGTTACTCGATCTAACATCTCTGTCAAAAGTTACAGTGTTGCCAGATCTTTCCGTCGAATATGGCCAACCCTGTAGACATGTTAGTGAATTCATGATGTATGCGATATTAAAACTATATTTTAGATATATTATTGTATATATGTTCATTATAATACATATAAAATATAATTATAATTTATATTCACTAATGTATTATTGTAATCTAAAATGACATTGGACGTAAGAAAAAAGTGCTACTACGGCTTCGTATCGATATAATTATTAATTAAAAATCTGTACTTTATGTATATTAGATTTTTAGTACTGGTGGTATATATAAAACGCGGCCTACATTGCATGTGTACAACGGTATTTTTTAAGCCCGGTTCCTCAAATATAAGATTAACTTCAATTCCGGTTTATTTTTTTCTCAATTCTAAAATTGGACAATTTTCCAAAAATAAATCTTACAGTAAAATAAAGTCAAATACAATAAAATACAGTCTCTTATGTAAAATAAATCTTACATTGTAGAACCGAGCTTAATACATGTTTTCGTTCCTGCTAAGCTGGAATGTAAGAAACGGAACAAAATATCGATAATTAATCGATCGAATTTCCTGCATGATCATATTAACTCAGGGCATAAGCATCTTATACATTGAAAATGAAAATCTCTAATATCGACTTTGATTAAGTTCAGTCTTCGCTCCAGCATCCCCTTAAAGCTTTACGATTAATATTAGAATCTACTTTTTTACTTTTGACGATAAAAGTTACATTCAGAAATTTGGAACACCCATAAGATCGCCGTTGTCCTCCATTATTGCAGATTTGGTTATGGAAGATCTAGGGAAGCTTTGAGAAGGTTTGGAACTGATCTATCATTTTACTACATTTATGGACGACATCGCGACTGCTGTCCTCAATCACTTATTTAATAAATTTTTGGAGATATTTAATTCGTTACATCCAAAGTTACAATTCACGTTAGAGGTTAGTGGTAATTGTTTGAATTTCTTGGATGTGACTATAACTGACGCGAACAAAAAATTGGAATTCATTTTGTATCACAAACCGATTCTCAGGCAGGTACCTCAGCAGTTTCTTATCTCTCCGTCTGCTCTCACAAAAGAAAGGTGTTCTAATGAGCATGAGGTTGAGTCTAATGACCATTGAGGTATTGAGCAGAGTTTTTTACTTTCTCATCCAAGATGTCATAAGGAAAACTTTAATATTATTATTAAGACATTTTTGGACAATGTTTACCCGATCAAGTTTATCTTTGACTTATCAATTTAAGATTAAGATCTCTTTTAAAATGCAAAACGTTAAAACAAGTAGATCAGAAATCTGAATCAGAAATAATGAGACTGAAATAATCTCTTGGTTTATTATATCTTTTTTACCGGATATTTATGATAAATTTAAGAACATTACAAAGAATCTTAATGTCAGATCTAATTATCTTTCTTTAGTTCAAATAAACTTGATGGAATCATTAAAACTCAGAAAGACATTTTACCACACGATTCTAAGAAAAATGTATACAAGATTAAATGTAAAAATTGTAATGCTTCCTATGTAGGACAGACAGGTCTTAAGTTAAAGACCAGAATTAATAAATATAAAAATGATATTAATAAAAAAAGTGGTAATTTTTCTATTATTTCAGAATATAGATTAGAATTTGACCATAAAATTGGAATAACATAAAAATTTTAGATGACGAGAGATTTTTTGATAAACGATTTTTTGGTGTCAGAGATGCTCAATATTAAAATGCAAGAAAACAGATTAAATTTGAAATCGAACACAGAATTTTTGCGTATATGTACATAATAAATAAATTTTAACTCGGTTTTGGGATCATTTGATTTTATTTAATTTTCTATCTATGTATTTTCTTTATTCGACTTTTTTGACATTATTATTTCCGTACTTACAATATTTAGTCTTTTATGTTAATTTACATACATGAATCTGTTTTGACACTGTGAATATGTCGCTAAAGATGCTTGATGTTGTCTATATTCTTTTTGCCGATCGTGATTTAATTTATATTATACGAGGGTAAGTCAATAAGTTCTTAGAAAATCTGTCAGAGGGCACTCCCAGTGTCATGTCACATTACTTTTTGACAAGTAGCTTTCAGCTAATTATTGTTAAATTTTGAGCGGAATTCATCGCGTGGTTTCATTTCTGTAGACGATTAAAGTGAACAACCTTTGTATTTCTTGCAAAATGGAAAAAAAAGAGTTTCGTGCAGTGATTAAACATCTATATATGAAAAGTTTAACGCCGAAAGAAATCAAGGTCGAGTTGGCTAATGTTCATAGCACATCTGCACCAGCGTTTGCGACTGCATACAATTGGATGAATGAATTTAAATGTGGCCCACATGTGATGCACCTCGTTCGTCCAATTGAGGCTGCTACGCCAGAAATCATCGATAAAGTCCACGATATTGTTTTGACTTATCGATGAATGAAAGCGCGCGAGCTTCTTAAGACCACAGGCACAATGATTTCAATTTTGCATGAACAATTGGGTATGAAAAAGCTATCGGCAAGATGAGTGCCGCGTTTGTTCATTGTAGACCATAAGCGCGACCGTGTGACGATTACAAAACAATGTTTGAAAATGTTTCAACGTAATCCAGATGAATTTCTGCGTCGATTCATTACTGTGGACGAATTATGGATCCATTACTTCACACCCGAGACGAAGGAACAGTCAAAACAATGGACTTCACCGAGTGAACCAGCTCCGAAGAAGACGAAGACCGTGAAGTCGACTGGAAAGATGATGGCCACAGTTTTTTGGAATGCACGTGGTATAATTCATATCGATTACCTTCCGTCGAAGCAAATGATCAATGGCAATTATTATGCAACATCTTATTGGACTGTTTAAACAACATTTTAAAGAAAAAATGTCCCCATTTGACGAAGAAGAAAGTGTTCTTCTACCAAGACAATGCACGGGTTCACATGTGCCCGGCACCGATGGCCAAATTCAACGAATTCTGTTACGAATTGCTTCCCCATCGAGCATTCGCCAGATTTAGTCCCCTGTGACTATTTCCTGCTTCCAAACCTGAAGAAATGGTTCGGAGGAAAAAGATTCATCACCAGAGAGCAGCTTATCGCCGAAAGAGAGGCTTATTTTGAAGGTTGGACAAATCATATTATTCAGACGGCTTGAAAAAGTTGGAGAATCGTTGAATCAAGTATATGGAGCTGAAAGAAGACTGTGCTAAGAAATAAAAATGAATCGATCAAAAAAAATGTGTTTTACTATGTTTTTCTAAAAACTTATTGACTTGCCCTCATAGTATTTCATTGTACAATTATGGAGTGCAGTAGGTAAATTTTCATTATAATTGGGTGATCTTTTTTTATGATAACTGTCCTTTTTATATACATTATATTTTTTTTTAGTTCGCACTTACAGCTAAATAACGATTACATACTTCAGATTTTTTAATCTGGGAGAGACTTCCTTGCTGCACACGATTACTTTGATTTGCGACTACTTGAATTGCATTAAACTTGCTGTTCGAAATGCATCAAAAATCAGTTTTTGTAGATTCGGTGTACGTGCGACAGGCGGATTGAAAGTTTCTAGAAAACTTTCAAACGTTTCTAGAAGCTTCCAAAAAACACAAACTTGACAATCACCTCGTCAATAAGGGCAAAAAATATAATCAATCCGCATATCGTACGTATACAAATCCCAACCGGCAAAATGGCAATCGAAGTCAGATTGGTCACAGCGCACGCGCGCTCGCGTGACGCGAAACGCGTAACACATCGACATCCCAATCAGGATTCCTGATTTGGCGGGCGCGCATGGCAATAACGTACCGCTTGGCCGTCGCAGTTGAGAATTGCCAATCATGGGAGTCATCTCGATTTTTATAATTTTCTAGAATCTCATTCCTTCTAGGCGATTAAAAAAGAAAGCCTTTGTTCTACGAAAGGAATAAAAAGTCGAATCGATCTGCGATCACTTCTTCTTCGACTTTTTTCGGTCAAGTAAACACTTCTTCGCTTTTTCTGATTAAAGTGAACACTCTAAAAAAAATACAATCGCCTGTGAGACGCTCCGCCACGATTCGTGTAAGTAGTCGAATTGTAGTTCAAACGCCTTCTCGCTCAAATTCTTCTCGCTGTCGATCTCGTTTTGACTCGTTCTCGAACATTGCTGATCCTTCGAGCCGGATTCGCCTTCGCCAATTTTATTGTTCGTTCGGGATCGATCGGTATCATCGCGTACAGTGCGCATAATATCTAAAAGAACAAAGAGAGAACATAAGTAAGTAAAATCATGAGTGATGAAATAAATACCTTGCTGGCCGCTCAAAGTGACATACACGGTTGCATGGCCAGATCAGTGGCCAATTTAAAGAAGATGAGGATGGCCAATATCACTCTTCACGCCGTCGAAACCCGCTTAGCGCTTCTCGATCAACTGAACGAAGTTCGAAAAACAGCATAAGCTTATTCGAGCATTTTATAAGGAAGCCTACAATGGAAGTGAGTACAATATGTCTCAATTTGCGGATTCCGCTGAAAATACTTACGTGCAGCAGCGTAGCCAGTTGAACGATTATCTTACAAAGCTCAAGGATGAGAAGTCAAATATCGCTCCTTCGAATGAATCGGGAATTTTTCTATCAAATCGGCACTGCCGCGTTTGAAAATCCGATCATTTTTGGGCGCGTTTGAAGACTGGCCATCGTTTTGAGATATATTGGTCATCGTTTCGAGATATTCTTGTCCATTGTCGGTAATAATCCGTCTACCTCAAACGTAGAGAAGTTCCATCAGCATTGCTTAGAAGAATCCGCGGAATTGATACGTCCATTAACCGGAGATAATTATTCTCGTGCCTGGGCGCTGTTGTGCAAGCATTACGAGAACAAAAAAGAATTGCGTTCCAATTTTTGCGTTACATCGTTTTTACGTTCACCGCAGTGCAGAAAATGAAAAGCGATACCGCCGAGGAACTTAGCCGCGATCAGTACCGTGAACGGTCAAGAAAGCATCAGAAGACCAATTAATTTGCGTGGCTTCGACTTTTTCAATCATTTCATCATCGAACTCTTTGACCCGAAGACTTGCCTCGAGTGGGACTCTCACACGAGCGATTCCACGGACTTGCCAGATCACGATACCTTAATGGACTTCATTATCAAGCGACTCTCTAGGTCGCGAAATCAAAGGCAACCAAGATCTTCGGAGATCCATCGCGAATCATAAAATCGCACGTCGCTAAACGTGTAGCCGACGCTCCCAGCTGTGTTCTGTGCATAAGTTAGCAAAACGTAATGATGTGCGAACAATTCAAGTCGAAATCCGCATCCAAACGAAAGTCCATTCGCATCCAATCGCAAAGTGTCAATTAACAAAACGTGCTTTACGTGTAAGGTGAGACATCACACGCTCTTACACGAAGCGTACGTCACTACGAAGCCCGCCGACGTAAGCGCGTTGACCGCTGTACGCCAAGATAACGAATGCAAGGCCATTCTGCTCGCTACCGCGAGAATTACTGTCGCTGATCGCCACGAGGATCCACACCCGGTAAGAGTCTTAATCGATCAAGGATCGGAAGTGCCCTTGATCTCCGAGGCGCTAGTCCAGCGCTTACGCCTGCCGCGATCCTGCGCAGCAATCTCAATTTTCGGAATCGGTGGCTCACCGTCGAGTTCCTGTCGCAGAAAAGTGTCTCTCAGTCTCACCTCCAGGATCAATGGAGCTCGAGTCACCGTTGTTGCTTTCATTCTGCCACGTCTTTCGCTGTATCAAGGAGCAGCTACAACGTGCAAGATTACATGGCCTCACATTGAAAGTCTCCAGCTAGCTGATCCGCAATTCTCGGCCTTCCATCTCATCGAGTTGTTACTCGGCGCGGAAGTGTACTCTATCATTTTACAAGAGGGCTTTCGAAAGGGCGATCCGCACACTCCCGTCGCACTCTGCTTGGATGGATTCTCTCAGGAGGCTGCGGCGAGAATCTCTTAGTGACTCCACAGCGTTCCTTCCAGTGCACAGCTGACTACGAGCTGACTACGCTCATGTTTTTGGAAGCAAGAAAAGGAACCTTCCGCCTCAGTGTTCATTACGCCAGATGAGCAACGATGTGAGAAAATTTTTGCTCGAACTCATACCCGTACAGCTACAGAAAGGTACATGCGACTGTCATTTGCCGCGCCGCCAACAGCATTCAGTGACACCTGCCAATCAGCCGAGCGACTGCTCACCGCCATGGAGCATCGGTGTGAACGTGACATTCGGTTCGGACGTCTGTACCACGACTTTCTAAAAGAATACGAAGAACTGAATCACATGGAGTTAGTGCCAAGGTCATCGGAATCATAAGCAAGATGCTGTCTACCTTACCACGGAGTGCTTCGAGAATCGAGCGCGTCGACCAAACTCAGGCTGGTATTCAACGGATCTTAGAGTACAAGGTCCGGTAAATCATTAAACACTCAACTGTTAGTCGACGCTAACCTGTTACCATCGCTTGCCGATGTGCTGACCGGTGGCGGTGGCACCGATACGCGATCGTGACGGACATTGAAAAAATGTACCGCCAAATTCTTGTGGCGTCCGAGAACAGAGATTATCAATGCATTCTCTGGCGTTACTCCGTCAACGATCCGGTTTGCGATAGATTAAACACAGTGACATACGGTCTGTCGTGCGCGCCATTTCTCACACACTTTGTCAGCTCATCGACTCAACAACGAGAACACAAGATTTCCGTGAGGTTCCGCTACTGAGACACGACTGCTACGTCGACGATATTGTAATCGGAGCGTACACTAAAGAAGAGGCGATACAATCCGAGCTCCGTCAGTTATGCATAGCGGATTCCCGCTGAAAAAAATGGGCTGCCAACCATCCTGAAATTCTCGGTATCCTGAGGATCACTGTCACGCGGACTTGCGGTGGAAACACGAAAGTCACGCAACACTGGGCTTGCGGTGGTACCCGATCGACGACACATTCAACTTTTCAATCCGAAGCCGCACTGTTGAAAATTTGATCAAGAGGAAGGTTCTCTCAGAGACCGCGCGTTTATTTGATCCGCTCGGATGGCTGACATCGGTAGTGAACCGCGCAAAAATCCTGCTTTAAACAGCGTGATCGCAGAGACTGGACTGGGACGCCCCGCTTCCTCAAGCAGACACCTGCCATTGGAGTCATTTCCTGGAGGAACTCCCAAGGCTTGAACAGCTTCGAATCAACTGCTGATTGAACGCGGGCGCAAGAGTGGAGCTGCATGGATTCGCCGACGCGTCCGAACGAGGGTACGCAGCCGTGGTGTATTTTCGCGTCATCAGCTCTAACAGTGTCAACGTTATCTTACTAGCGGCAAAGAGCAAGGTCGCTCTGATCAAGCCGGTGTTCTTGTCGCGATTAGAACTGTGCGCCATCTTGCTCACAAAATTAGTCGCACATACACGTACTGTTTTAAGCCTGTCCATAGCTCCAGTCACTCTCTGGTCCGAGATCACTCTGTACTGGATTCAGAGTCATGCCTCTCGATGGAAGACTTATGTGATCAACCGCGTGTCCATAATTCAGGAGACATTTCCAGAAAGACAATGGCGTCACGTTTCCAGAAAGAGCAACTCGGCCGACTGCGCCTCTCGGGGGATAACACCAGGAGAGCTCATCATCCACTCTGGTGGTCAGGTTCTTCTTGGCTGCTCAAGGACAACTTGATGAAGTTGAGCACAACCTGAAGCTCCACCGGAGGAATTGCTCGAGCAACGCGTCCACTCTCGCACTATAACACCAAAGGTTGTTACGGAACCGAAGCTCCTCCTCCGATTCTCCTCACTTCATCGGCTCCTCCCCATCGAGTCACCGCGTGGTGCTTACGTTGGCTGCAGGAAGGATATCGACGACGGAAGGAAGTCTGGAGTCGACCTTGACAGTCGACGAGCTCGACGCCGCACTTGGACGATGGATCCGAGCAGTTCAGGTATTGCATTATGCGCACGAGATCACTGCCGCAAAGGGTCAGCGTCCGATGCTACCTCGCTAGTTACGGACCTTCAGTCCCTTCATCGACGAACAAGGAGTAGGACGAACTGAGAGTCGGAGGTCGCCTGAAGCACGCAGTTCTCTCTCCAGACGAGCGACATCCGATCATTCTGCCGCACTTACACCTCACACGCCTTGATATCATCATGTTACCGCCGAACACTTCATGGAGGAGTGCAGTTGACTTTGGGCTTATTGCGACTAAGATATTGGATCCCTCGAGAGCGAGTTATAATAAAATACTGGCTGCATCGGTGCGTTACTTGTACCAGATGGAGAGGAGTCACGCCACAGCCGCTAATGGGTACTTCCTCAAGGACGTGTAACCTCTGCACGTCCATTCCTCAAAACCGGCATCGACTATGCCGATACTCATTCGCACGAATCGAGGACGTGAGCACCGGTCCCACAAGGCATTCATTGCAATTTTTGTGTGTCTCTGCTTTAAAGCGATATATCTTGAGGTCGTTTCCGATTATACAACGGACGCATTCCTGGCCGCACTTCGTCGATTCACATCACGGAGAGGACTATGTTCGGACATTTACTCCTACAGTGGCACGAACTTTATTGGCGCCGACCGACAGCTATGAGAGCTTCTTCATACATCTTCCATCAACGGTAGCCGCATCACGCATGCTGCTGTCACCGAAAGAATCCGTTGGCACTTCAACTCAGCTTCCGCACCTCACTTCGGAGACCTCTGGGAAGCAGCAGTAAAATCAACACAGTACCATCTTCGAAGATAGGAGGCACCACTCTCACCTACGAGGAGATGAGCACTCTTTTAGTTCAGGTAGAGGCCTGCCTGAATTCTCGGCCCTTGCTGGCGTTATCTTACGATCCCGATGACCTCTCCGCGCTCACTCCGGGACATCTGCTCATCGGAGTTCCGCTGCTAGTCATTCCAGAACCATCGCTCACAGAGAAGGCAACGAGCTCTCTCTCTCGTTGGCAGCATCTCCAAAGAATGCGTGATCAGTTTTGGGAAAGATGATTACGCAAGTGGTTACCTGCATTCATTGACCTCACGTTCGAATTAGTGTAAAGTAAGCACTGCTCCTCAGCTTGGCTCATTGTGCCTCATTCTTTCAGAGACATCACTACCAAGTAAATGGCCTCTAGCTCACATCACAAAACTGCACCTAGGAGAGGACGGTGTGACTGAGTAGTAACTGTTCGCACAGCCTCTTCCGAGCTCATCCGACCTCTAGTCGTGATGCTGCCTGGACCCACTGCCTCGGCCACTCTACACGCAGACTCGCAAGAGCAGTAAAACAGCACATTATATTAGACCGCGCGATTTTATTCAATGTATTCGTCAGTTAAAGCGCATGTAATCTTATTTACCTTTCGCAATTTTGAATGAATTTTATAATTTCTTTGTAATAACATATTTAAATGCAATGTATTACATTACATTTCTGAGCTTTTGTTTTGAAATTATTCTGATTACGTTCTCAAACATTGCGCAACCATGACTTTGTAATCACGATTGTACGCTAATGCTTTCAATTTATATCATAGCCAAATTACATGACCGCGTCTGCGTCATTATATTTCTTAAATACTTTCATTAATTTAAACTTAAACGTCTTCGATTATGTAAGCACAGACTTCCGCGATAGGCTGCATGCGCAAGCATCATCAGTCTGCACCACCTGAAGCGGCGCAATCTTTCGAATGATCAGCCGAACGCGCGACATCTGTACGCTTACCAAGCATGAGCGTTACTTTCGTCACTGCATGACAAGGCGGGCGGGATGTTCGAGATGCATCCTAAAAATCAGTTTTTATAGATTCGGTATACGTGCGAATTGGAAGCTTCTAGAAAACTTTCAAACGTTTCTAGAAGCTTCCAAAAAACACAAACTTGACAATCATCTCGTAAATAAGGGCAAAAAGTATAATCAATCCTCATATCGTACATACACAAATCCCAACCGTCAAAACGGCAATCGAAGTCAGATTGGACAGCGCACGCGCGCTTGCGTGACGCGAAACGCGTAACATATCGACATCCCAATCAGGATTCCTGATTTGGAGGGCGCGCATGGTAATAACGTACCGCTTAGCCGTCGTGGTTGAGAATTGCCAGTCATGGGAGTTACTTCGATTTTTATAATTTTCTAGAATCTCATAGGCGATTAAAAAAGAAAGCCTTTATTCTACGAAAGGAATAAAAGGTCGAATCGATCTGCGATCACTTCTTCTTCGCTTTTTTTCAGTCAAGTAAATACTTCTTCTGTGAGACGCTCCGCCGTCAGAAAACCGCCGCGTTCGATTCGTGATCAAGGATTCACGTAAATCGAACTGTAGTTCAAACACCTTCTCGCACAAATTTTTCTCGCTGTCGATCTCGCTTTGACTCACTTTTGAACACTTGCATTAAGCAAGTTGTATTATACGAAACTACCAAGATGTTTGAACTGATTTATTGACAGATTTTATTATACTAGACTACCAAAGATGGCTTGAATTAAGCCGAAGCATTCAGTATTTGTTATATATATGTAGTACTGAGAAATATATATTGATATAATTGCTCCAATTATTGCGAATTTAGGCTCTTAAATGCCCGTTTTTTTCATTTATAGTTTAATTTTTATCTCAAGAGCCCAACTTTATTCTTTGTAAAAAGTAAATGGTATTATCTTTTGTTATTTACTTACTATAACTCTAATGATATTGTTACGCCCGTGCAGTGCCGGCACCGTAGTTTGCCGCTCGTGAAGTTCCAAAGATCGCGTTGCCTAGCAACGAACCGCTC
>NW_011627059.1:49397-70854 GCF_000204515.1 Acromyrmex echinatior | reverse complement strand
CGCTCTGTTATTAAACAAGATCGGCAGATTTGGACATGAGCCGTCGCTGCTTGGACGTGTCTCTCGATTCTCTGATTCTAGCATCGTTCGTGTGCTCTGAGTTTACGTGTGACTGTTCTGTGTCTATTTACAAAATGAACTCTTTTTCTTCTTTCAATCATCCGTGTTGTTCATTCCTGCGGGCGAGAATGCGTACGCGAGAACGTCTCCGTGAACCAGATACCCGGACGTAACAATATGTATCATTCGTATAAAAGATTTAATGTGAACAAAATTGGTGCCAAGTTAAATTTCTCAAAATTTTATATATCTTTTGTAAAAAAAGATATGATATCAATAATTAGCGCCAAGTTAAATTTTACGTAATTCGAATACCAAAATAAATAAATAATATTAACTTTAACGATATGTATCATTCTTAAGAAGATAAAGAATTTGATATCAAGTTAAATCTCATACCTCTCATACTGCTAGATCAAATAATAAAAGCTGTAAAAGCAATTAAAAAATTATAATAGCAGTTAAAAAAATAAATAATAAATGATAATTACAATTTTAATGTAACAATGAACTTAATCTGAACGTTACACTAAATAAAAATAGAGTTTACTGTTTTTTTCTTTTTTCTTTTTCATAATATAATTTTATATTCAAATTTATCTTAAACTTATATATATCTACGCTAGATATTTTTACTGTTATGGAAAAATCTCATTTTTTTTATTTTACATTCATATTTTTAGCACTATGTTATACTGTGATCCAGCAGCGCCAAGTGTTTACATTTTTAACTTTTTGTGATAACACTTGAATGAACAAGGTAACGCAATTACGGATTGTATTCTTTACTTAATTTGATATGGAATTTAACTTGGCGCCAGTTCTCAACATTAAATCTTTTATAAGAATGATACATAACATTAAAATTAATATTATTTATTTAATTTGATATCCGAATTATATAGAATTTAACTTGGTGCTAATTGTTGATATCAAATCTTTTATACGAATGATACATACACAGTGCGACAAATATGTTCCCGGACACGAACCACATCTCAGCAATCAGTGGCGACATCTGTGCGTTCAAACATGCATTTTAAAGGTTGAACATTTTGCTATCATCTGTCAAAGTTTCATTCATTTTGGTTGATATATAACGAAGATATGACAGTTCATGTTAAACAAGATTTTGGTAGAAATTTTAATATGGAACAAAGAGCAGTGATTAAATTTAACGCAAAACTTGGTAAAAGTGCATCAGAAACATTCCGATCGATGCAACAAGTTTACGGTAGTCAATGTCTAGGTCGTACAGCTATTTTTGAGTGGCATAAACGTTTTTTGGAAGGCAGAGAGACCCTTGAAGACAAAAAATCAGGACAGCCAATTTTGGTTCGAACACCCGAAATGATCGAAAAAGTACGTGATTTTGTTGCAAACGATCGCAATGCATCACTAAAAATGATGGAGGAGGCTTTAAATATCAGTAAAGAAACGAATCATATTACATGAAGATTTGGGTAAAACGAAGGTTTGTGCGAAGTTTGTTCCACACACATTAAGAAGCGATCAAAAATCAGCGAGAATCAATTATTCCAGAGACATCGTTGCAGCCGCAAAAAATAATCCAAACTTCCTAAAATCAATTGTTACGGGTGATGAAACATGGTGCTTTCAATATGATCCAGAAACTAAGCATCAAAGTGCGGAATGGAAGTCAAAAAATTCACCACAAGCAAAAAAAGTATGAAAAGTTCCATCAAAAATCAAGACAATGCTCATCACATTCTTTGATAGCAAAGGTATTATCCACAAAGAGTTTGTTCCAACTGACCAAACAATTACTGGTGCATATTATCTCGAAGTTTTCAAGCGATTGATGGGCAGAATTCATCGTATTCGCCCCGAATATCGTGATCCAGAAAATTGGTCTTTGTTGCATGATAATGCACCGAGTCACACTTCATTGATTGTCCGTCAATGTTTGGTTCGAAATCGTGTCTCTGTGTTAAACCATCCACCGTATTCATCTGATTTGGCGACTTCTCATTATTCCCAAAATTGAAATTGAAATTGAAAGGACGCTTTTTTATGACATTCCGACCATCCAATCAGCTTCTACACAGGCACTAGAGGCAATTCCGCAAACTGAGCTAGAACATACATTTGAATCACTATTGAATCGCTGTAACAAGTGTATTGAAGCCAGAGGAGAATATTTTGAATAATAAAACCAAAAAATATGCATATTGTTGTTTCAATTATGATTTTCAGGCCCTGTCCAGGAACATATTTGTCGCACTGTGTATCATTTGAGTAAAATAACGAAGGGTATCGTTTGTATTTTACTTTCTAATTTGATAGAATTTAATTTGATTAATTAAGATTATAGCATCTGGGTTTCAATTTTTCATTTGATACATTAATTTTTTTTCGAAAAATAATAATTTTTGACACAGAATTAAGTACCATTACTTGGATTGAAATAAGAAAATCTTCAAAAAGAATATTCTTGAAGAAAAATTAAAACTACTATTAATTGGGTTGGATATTTCGGTCTTATTCGAAAAACACGTATTCTTAGCGTCTTCTTTACTTTTTCTAGGAAGGTAAATTTCACGCATTTTGTATTGACGAACGTTTTTATAAACAATTTACCCTTTTCATGTATTTTTACGATAATTGGAGAAGATTAAAATCAACTCCTATTGAGCCTTTTCTTTTATGATAATAAGCTTTAAAGAAGAATTCAAGATATTGTTATGTCCAAGCTCCGCATGCATGAAGCTGAGGAGGTGAACGCAACAGGAGTCGAATTATTAGATCGATTTGATCGTGTCCAGGCTCCAGACCGCAAGGGAGCTGTGGGAAAGGACCGACACAAATCGGAAGGCACTTCGCTTCATCTTGAGGCTCCTAACGAACCGGAAGTGTCGAATGGAGGACGAAGTGCAAACCTCAACTCCTCGTGCTCCGCTAAATGGACACACAAGTCAGACGTACTTAATTTAAAATGCCCAAACTGGGTCAGTGTGCCGCGAGTCAAAGTGTGCGGTCAGGGCGCACTTTGACGCCAGTACGTCTGCTTATTCTGGCGATCATAGAACTTAATCCAAGTGACCGGGGTAAGGACGAAGTGCAACTGCGGGAAAGCTTACAATAAATACAAGGTGAGGTTTTTCAAATTAACAAACGAGAGTTAGGTTTAATAGCACTATAATAAAAGAAATATTTAGGAATATATTTTTCTTAAGTATAAAATACAATCCTTCTTCGGTTCTTTATTCTGAAATATATTATCGTACTGATTTGTGTATGTGCGAGTGTGTGTGTGTGTGTGTGTGTGTGTGTGTGTGTGTGTATGTGTGTGTGTGTGAAAAGAGTTGTGTAAACTGGCGTTATTTTGAGTGCGGAGATTTTGAAGGAAAGGGGAAAATTAAATTTGTGTAAACTCATATGGTTGGAAGAAAAGAGGATCGATGGGAATGAGGGATGGTATAGGGACTCAAAAAAGGCAAAGGATCCAGCGATGCTGACTATCACCCGATCGTTAGTGAAAGGAATAAAGTAGAATATGTATATTCCAACAATTGATGGGCCAACATCTTTCCTTCCTCAAAATGTTGAGAATGATTAGTATAAAAATCGCGGTTTCGTGGCCCTCAGTGTGATTTTTTCTGAGTTGGAAGCTACAGTTGTATCGGGACTTTTGAAAAAGGCTTCATTCGATTCTCGAAGCCTTTTTCTCCAATAGACTTAATGCAACCTAGTAAAACCATACTTCATAAACACTGGCTGATCGGGAAAATTGACAAAGTGGACCTGGCACTCAGCATCCCACAGTTGATGGCACCTTCTCCGACGGTCTCTTGGGCACCCTATACATCGCTATTGCCAAGTTACTACTAGTAAGTCTTTTTCGTTGCAGTACACTGGGTGGTCCCTCCTCTTCTTGTGTGTTCCCTTTTTAAAGATGACCAAATTTTTAATGCGTCCACGCATTCTTCCGCCCCTCGTCACCATCACCTAGCGGGGACTAACAACGCGCGCCGACTCATCGCTCGTGTCCGCTCTAACTCGCGAAAAACTCTCGAGAACAATCTCCTAATTCAGGCATCGGCCCAAGAACAGACTCCGGTCGTTCAGCCTCTAGCCTCGATTCTATTACCGCTATTAGAAATTTCTTATTCCCCTGTCTTCGATCTGTCTTCAGACTTCTTCCCGTCCAGTCCTCCCTCTGTTTCATATCCGATATCACCGGAGATGTTGACTGGAATCTGTAGTGTGGGAAATTGTTATCCTTAATTTTATGACCTTAATATTTATAGAAAATCGTACGTGCAGTACGTCAAGAAAGCGCACGTGCAGCGTCAGCACGAGACCACTCAGAATCTACCCCTGAACGTTGCGTGACGCTTTTTAGGTTTTGTGATCACGGACTCGTGAGAATCGTCCGCAACTTGACCGTTAAAAAGTATCTTGGCGCCGGTCTTACGCTTCCAATGACATATTTATTATTATTTTAGCTGTAGTGTCTAAGAGGCACAAACTCGGTGTCCCACCGCTCGTGCACATCGATTTTTTAGTTCTCGGAGCGACATTTATGAGGAGATACTGGATTCTTCGTTTTAATTTTTAGTGTGAAAAGAAAATTTTTAAGCTTTTCTAGGCTATAACGATTAGCTTGTTCGTTATTATGTTTCTTTATTTCAATGAATTCCAGATCTCCAGGAAAGAAAAGAGTCGTGGGAGTTCGCTGGACGTAACAATATAATAATATTGTTTCTATCCAATCTCTTTTTGTTCAATACTAAGTTAGAAACTAATGAAGGTCGAATAAATCGCTTTGTCATCTTCTGGATTAGTTAACAAATGTGGTGTATAACTTCGATTTCCTTTCATTATGTATTAATTTATAAACGAATATAGATTGATGACGAATAAATCATTTTTTCATTATCATTTTCTAGATTAGTTAACAATTACCAGCGTTTTATTATTAATTTTGTTTATATCCGATTTCGTTTATTAAATATGAAATTATGAACAAATGAGATCAATGTCGAATAAATGCTTTCTTATTATCTTCTGAATTAGATAATAAATATAGTGCACGTTTTCATTTCGATATCCTTTTCTTAAATAATAAGTTATAAACAAATGGAGATCTCGAGATCAAATAAATTACTTTTTCATTATCATTTCCTAGTTTTTAGCAATTATCAGCGTGTTTTATTATTACTGACTTTACCAATCCTGTTATTTTGACAAAACCGACCGAGACACTATCGTAATATTATACATATCGCAGTGCTCGCTGATTATGTATATCATTATTGCTCTCCAGGTAACAAACACAGGTCACTTTGACATTAAATTAATCATATTGGTACGACATCAAGTGATCAAAAATTGATCAACCGATGTTTCCGTCACATCATTATGACATCATATTTTGGTACTGTTTAATTTTCAGTTAACAAATACATAATTTTAATTTTATGTTTTGATTTCTCATTGATTTATACCGCTGCAAATCAAAATATTACTTGTAATAACTCGTAGTTTCATTTCTGTGCCAATCATTCATAATTTTAATTAATACATAAGGATATTTAAAGCTTATGCTTCTGTTGACAGTTTAATATTATTAATATTTGAAGAAATTACATGAAAATGAAATAATACGCTGGTATTTATTAACTTACTTAGAAAATGATAATGAAGATATTGTCCTCAATCTCGAGACATCATTCGATTCATGGTTGAAAGAATATAAGGTAAAACATTGCGCATAATGACGATAGCAATACTGGTATGAATCATGTCATAACGTATGAATGACGTCATAACAAATAACCAATTATAATAAATAAATGTTCCCCATTATGCACTTTCTTACGTATAATAACGCTGGTTGTACTGGAAACAGTCAATCAAATGTTATTCAAATTCACTCTTCTACTGCGCATCCACGAGAATACTTCACCTTATATTTTTTCCATTATCGATCGTGTCGGACGTGTTTCGTCTCACTGCGATCTGAGTGTTGTGATATGAATGTTTTATTTTTGAGCGTAAGTGTGGCCGTGTTTGACTGCGCTTATTTGTGTTTGTGTTCTAGTGTTTTCCTTCCCCAGTCTATCGCATGCTTGTTGCCGTTCTTCTTCAAGAAGCGGTTGTCCTGCGGCACGATACTTACCAGCACCCAGGCTGTGACAGATTTTTTAATCTGAATAGTTGTAAGATTAATATCTCAGGTCCGCGAAGCAGAGTGACGCTTTTTCCTGCCAGATTCCTTCGTTTTATGAAAAACACGTCAAGTAAGTCTAATTTTATTGATTTTTCATGTAAAAATTAAGGTTTGATAAGAAAAAAGGATAATAATTTATTAGGTGTTGGAATTAATTCGTAGCGTTTTTTAATGAAAGAATGTTATTTATTTCACATGAGCATTAAAAAATACATTAATGAAAGTACTTCCCATCACTTCCCATCTCTTGTAAAACGCTACGAATTAATTCCAACACCTAATAGTTTTACCACTGCCATCTCAAAAATCAATGAAATTTACTTGATCTGATTTTGCATAAAATGAAGGAATCTGGTAGAAAAAAGCGTTATTGTGTCCCGCGAACATGAGATATTAATCTTTAAAGTTTACGACTATTCAGATTAGAAAATCCATCACAGCCACGAAATACTGTGATGCGAATAAGCGCTGCGGTCATATTTTTATGTGAAGCGCGAGCCTGAGTCTGACGTGGGCTGTGTTAGATTATTTAATAAATTTTACTGCGAATGCTGAGCTATTTCCATACCAGGTCTATATCAGTCACAGACTAGGCTTTTTATGGACTATTTTTTGGGCAGATTTTTTTTTTGAAGTTATAGCGTAGCAAAGCAGTGGCAAAGTATCGTGGCGCTAGCCAGTATCGTGATATTCGTGGCACTAGCGAGGAAATTTCTACCAGAGCACACACATGCAATTTACATATGTAACTGTTATAAAATCCTTCAATAAATTTCGGCTGTAAATTATTATTTACTATATTTGTCTTAATTAATACGTCATATAATCACAGGTAGCAAGTCGATAGCACTTATTATTTTTACGTTAAAATAATTAATAATGTCAACATTGCTAGCTATACTAATATTTGAAGCTAGGCCTCAACATAATGATAGGTCGTAACTGAATCGTAAAACGCCAGTTATAAGAGTCCTTTACATAGAAATTGTAAATAGTCGTAGAGTCCTAAGTCGTGGGAAACCAACCAACCACAATCAAATATAAAGAGAATTAGACTCGATTAGAACTGGTCAGTTTCCTACGACTTAAGATTCCACGACCGTCTACGACTGCTATGTAAAGGATCCTATAGTCGTAGATCAACGCACGATATTTTGGGATTGTGCACTGACCCACAACTACGATTCAGGTTTTACAATTTAGATACAGTCATCATTGTGTTGAGTTGTGGCCTATAGCTAGCAATGCTGACGTTATTCGTCGTCATTTTAATGTCAAAATGACAAACGCCATTAACTTGCTATCTGTGCTGAGACCCTATATGGTATAATACCATTTGAAAATGTCCTAATATGACGTCAAAATGACGTTCCCACGATGATGTTAATAGTCTACGATACATTTGACCATTATTAAGACGTCATTTAGTGATCCATGGTCAGTAAATAACCATTTGACGTCAAAATGACGTGTGTTTGCTATCTGGGTCCTTGCGTAAAGAATATCAGAAGGACATCAAAGGAATGCATGGAGTATTGGTCGACAATGACGACTAAATCTGAAAAGTTACAGATCTTGACTTTGCGTCGCAATATTTCCGCTTAGGATGCATAGAGAACAAATAAAACACGTATAATACATCGAAGTGTAAGCTATCGATTAAGTGTACTTAAAATTCGATCGGGATAGCCGTTATTGAGATTCAATAATCTTCCGGCGCAATTCGCTGGCTTGCGTAAAAGAGGCAGTGTCTCACGCTATGCTTAGCGCCGAGACACGTGTCTTCAGATTATTACAAAATAAGAAACAAACATGATGTATCGTTATTCAATATAATCGCAGTAATATTGGCTTACTGTAAAGTAAACGGATTCTCCTGTGCATCGATATTATCTACTGCGCGAACTATAAACCGTTTTGCGTGACGCTGTACGCTGTAGAAAATAATGACGTTATACGAGTTAACCAGCTACTACAAATATGACCTGCATTCACAGTATCGTTGTTGCGCAACAATATTATTAATGTCAGTTCAGTGTAGTGTAGTTCTACAAACATCCTCATATATATGTATACAAGGTGTTCCAATATAATCAAATATTTCATGGACAAATAGAGCGGACTAAACTGAATCGAAAAATCCATTTTACAAGTTTTTTCAATAGTTAATGAGATAATCCTTAAAGATAGCCGAATACGCGCGTCCGCCCAGCCTACTACTGCGAAGTGTATACGCCTAGCGATCGCTTGGCGCGCGGGCTGTGGGGAGCGGGGATTGCCTGGCATACCGCTGCGAGCCTTCATAGCTTAGACGACGCGCTTGCTAGGCGTATATACTCGTATTTCGCAGTAGTAGGCCGGGCAGGCGCGCGTATTCGGCTATCTTTAAGAATTAATATCTCGTTAACTATTGGAGAAATTTGCAAAATGATAAAGGACTTTTTGACTCAGTTTAGTCCGCTCAACCTGCTTATGAAATATTTGGCGATTATTTTGAGAAACCCTGTATATATATATATATAGTTGTAAAAGGTAAAAAAAACGGAATAAATCTAAGGAGCTGTAGGATAATACTGAGCTGTTGGATCGATTTTATTTTAACATACTTGACGACATACGCTAATTAAGATTGTAACATTTTCGAACATACTTGTTTATGTCATGACTTAACGATATATACTTTCTGACTTATAATATCGGTCCATTTTAAAACGTCTGACAAGCAAGAGCTGTTTTATTATACGATGACTGAATAATTATTGACTTTGATTTTAATTCAATAGATTATTCTATATAAATTATTAATTATTCTATAAATTTGAATATAATTTCTCATTATTATTTAATTAACTTATACTAATCATTTAATTATTGTATAAATTAAGATTTATTATTTACATATATTGGGATAGTCGTTGAAGAAAATCTTGATCGGACTGTCGTACATTTTTTATAAAATCGATTGATTGAAGTGGATTCTCGATATCGAGGATTAGTAAAACACACTTTTATAATTCGGACTTCGAACTTCTGACTTATTTCAATCTATAACATCTAAAGGAAGTAATAAGTATTTAAGATTAGCCTAGGGTGATAATTGTTATTATTGTATTATTGTAAATTCGTTGACTTTATTTAAAAATATTGTTATGTATTTCACTGAAGAAGACTTTGTAAGTCGAAACGTTTGAAAAACTTTATAGCATTGTACTTATTTAATTATAAAATAATTTTTATTTTATGAATAACTATAATTGCTCGTTTAAAAAATCTTTGACTTATTAATTATATGAAGTATTTTGTGTCCACAAAATGGAAAAAATATGATAGCAGAAAATTGTCTCTCTTTGATAAGAGAAAGGTTATGAGTGCTTTCTAACAAGCGGCTCACAGTACAACACAATGATCATTTTATCCTTGTATATTGGCGAACAACAAGAATGTAATGTACACTGTGTCACATCGTGCGTCTCTTGTTGGAAGGCATCCTATAAAATCAAAATGAGTTAAAAGATTATCATGTGCGTTTCTTTTTAAAAGGCACCCTATAAATCTAGAATGGAGAAAATATCACTTTTATTTATCATACAAGAGATACGGTTAAATGTTATAACAATAAATCGTACTTTTGCTAGTTATAGATAAATGTCAGAGACGTTTATCGTGGGCTGACTATTTTTAATTTACTGCCAGAGATGTTAATCGGGCTGGCGAGTTAATAAAATGCCACAGCCATAAATCGTGCTTTGACTATTTATAGATAAATATCAGAGGTGTTCATCGTGAGCTGATTATTTTTAATTTACTGCCAGAGATATTTCGATTATCTGGTGAAATATGATGTTTGCGGAATCAATTCGTAGAATTTTGCGTCTGTAGTTGAAGAAATGTGAGTGGATGCATTGTCATGATAGAACCAAAAGTTGATTACTTGACATAACCGAAACAAAGAAACTAATGAACACATCTGTCTGAAATTTTAACAGTAATCCTGTGAAAGATCAAAGTTTTCTAAAATTATAACAGTTTAATATTTGTGGGATCATTTCAAGCAGAGAACTTTTCAAACTTATATCCTCGTATATGTCAACATATCAATAATATCTGTTATGTTAGTATAACTTTTATTTCTTTTTATTAGATAAAACAAAAAGAGCATATACCTGTATAAACATATATAAACAAAAAGAACATATATCATGTATGTACAATATCGTACTAATTTACTAATAATACATTATGTCCTAACCTAAAATGTCATTGAATGTAAAGAAAAAATACTAATAATAAACGGCTGATATAACTGTTAGTTAAAAATCTGTACTTTATGTATATTACAGATTTTTAGTATTGGTTATATATATTGAAGCGCTACATTGCATATGTGCATAGTATAACTTTATTTCTAAAGCCTGATTATTACAAATGTAAGATTAACTTTAATCCCTTTTTTTCAATTCTAAAATTGAAAAATTTTCCAAAATTAAAGTAAATCTTACATTTGTGAGATCGAGCCTAATATATGTTTTCGTCCCGAAGATGATAATGTAGAAAACGGAATAAAAATATCTTATATAATATAATAAAGTTTTCATTATCAATATAACAGCACAGATAAAAATAAAATAAAATTCTTGTTATAGTTTAAGATTGGTCGAATATATTCATTTTCTATTCATACTGATTGAATGACTAGTTTCTGAGAAAAAAAGATAATAAATGTAATAATTTTTCGAGTTTAGACATTTTTCACTTCAAAAACTATTGATTTAAACAAAAAAGTTTCAGAGATAAAGAAATGTCCATTTTGATCTAATTAAACTTACAGAATATTTTTGGAATTTTTATTCTAAGTTTAGATTTTTTAAACAAAAAATTGTTATAACTGTTCAACAATCATAAAAAAAATAAAATGTTTATAGATCTTTTTTCGCAGAATAATATGAGGAATCAAATTAAATCAGTCACTAGAACATTGATTAATCGATTAGTGAACTGAACGAAGATAAACCGTTCGTCTATTAACCATCGCTCGTTATGCATAAAAATTTACGAACAAAAAAACGTTTAAAATCTAACGTCTTATTTCTGTCACATTATTAAAAACTATTCTACTCTCCCTTGTGTACGTAATAGCTTTTCATGTGAAATGAATTTCTCCTCTACGTAGGAGGGCACGATTTTCCATGAGAAACGAGTTTCATACCATCTTCCCTCTGTCAAGGGGTGTACGACTTTCCATGTGAAGCTAGTTCCACCTTATCTCCCCTCTGCCTAGAGACGCACGATATTCTACGCGAAGCGAGTTCCACCTTACCTCTCTTTCTATCAAGGGGCGTAACGACTTTTCATGCAGGTAAAAGTCTTTGCGTGGAAAGTCGTAAAACATATTTTAAAGTAAAAAATTTTGTTTTATGTAGAAAGGAACATCATTTTTTAAACTTTTTGTTAATAATTTTTTAACGAATAACGAGCGACAGCTAAAATTTGTTACAAGTTACTTAGGGTCATAACTTTAACAACATATGTCAAAGACAAAGTCATCGGGGCGGACTCCCTGCATCAGCATATTTACCAATTTAAATTTTAAATATGTATAATTATTTTTATATAAGTTATGGAAAACAACCTCTTCACAATTCGGCCGGATTATAAAAATCAGCCGCAGAGGTCGAATATACTGAATGGTTGTTAGATATCCATTGCATCCCTAATAATAATTGATAAAGTTGTAGATATATATTCTGCTGTATATAGAATTATATAATTATTTGTATGTATTATTCTATAAATATATAATATAATATTGTTATACATACATAGTTAAATATATGAAAATATAAATTGCATTTAAAAATTAATCTTTCTTAAAATAGGACATCCAAGTTTATTAATAAAATTAATCAAATTTTGTATGCATACCTGAAAGCAATTTTGCTGGATGTAGCCTACCATCATTTTGATCGTGACTTGAAGAACTGCACAAAAAAGACAAACTGATTTTGCTAAGATCACGGGATCGTCACGATATTCGTAAATTGAACTTAGCAACGGAAGCAACAATAAGATATTGCTCAAGTAAGACGTGTACCACAAAATTTTAAATAAAATGATGTTAAATTTCGTTGCATTCGGTGGTGGTGGCCAAGCACATGATAAGGCCACACTAATTTTCGTAAAATTTATAACTTTAACTGGCGTTATCATTATAATAGTACAATTATTATACATATCGTCATCATAGAAACTACATCGGATGTCTATTCTGTTATAAATTTTTTTCATATCTTTTACTATCATCTGTTTGTATATAATCTTTTACTTAATGTGTATACGTGTTATGGAAGCGAAAGGAACATTTAACTCAATCAATCGCAAGGAATCAATAATGAGCTACAAGTGGATTCATATAAACTTATTTTATTTTTCATTTGATGTTTTCTTAATGACTGTGCTATACAGAAATTGAAATATATGTCAATTTTTGATTTTTTAATATAAATAAAGATTTTACATTTCTAATTTTTTAAATGTTCTAAATTTCTACTTAGTGACAAAAATATCAAATACAGTTACATAAAGATTGATTTTGATACATGCTATAATCAAGTATAGAAGTTAGTACGAAGTAAACGAACGACGAACTAATTAATAATTTAAATATCTCATTGTATATAATGATACCTTTGGTTAGCGTTACACCTCTGTATGAAAATAATGATTGGTTATATACCGAATCGATTAAAATAATAATAAGACACAAAGGGGTGATGTCCGACTACTATAGAATATATGACGAACTTAGTTCATTTGTTAAATATTATGTATAGCATTAACAGCTATAAATTGTGAGAAATACTAGTACAATGTATATGTATATACATATATATGTATATGTATTGTGACGTGAAAATTTCGTCAGTCACTGTCGAAGATCGTCAGCAGGGGAATCACACGTCCTCACGGCTCGGAGGGCGAGCGCGCACATGCGAACGTACGCTACTTACTTAATTGAGTTTTTGAGAAAAAAAACAACATGTTTTTGCTTAATTTCTTTTTCATTAAGGACATTGTTCTGTATTAGTCAGCCTCAGACTTAGACTTAGTATCGCCCTCGGATCGTGCTCGGTAACTGCAATTTCATTCTGTAACTGTATCGTCCCTCCCATCATTAGGAGAAAGGAGACTGCAACGCCAAGAAGAGAGAAGAGGCGATGCTGTGCGGGGAGGCCTATCCGGGAGCCCGGACACGCAGGTCGTACCATTTCATATATTTGTTTTATAATCCGCTGTCACCTTAAATCTCTATTACACTCCTTACAGAGCGACGGAAAGAGAGAACTCCCAACTACTGGAAACATTACAGACACTAGTCAGGGGTATATGTCTCCGACACAGAGCCAGTGGAAAAGCGGCCCGAACATCCCGCGTCAGCCCGAGAAATTTAGGAGCCTCAGGCGAAAAAGGAGCCCCGGAAAAATTGTATTGTGCGCTCTAAGATGCAAGGATTCGTGGCCCGCGAGGACCTGTGCGGCATGCGCTGGCGTGATTGACAGGAACTAATCAGCGTGACGACCCCCCATAAGAGGGCCGAACGCCTGCATGAATCCGTGAGGAGCTTCCAGGCCTCATTTATTCTGTGGCTGAGCCGCAATATTGTAAAAGGACATGCGAAGTTGCTGCCGACGAGTTGACGAGGAGGATAGCGGAAGGATCCCGTAGCAAAGCATAAGACGAGCATTACCGTCACTGTTGTAAAGCTGCCGATTCAGGTTCGTAGTTTCGGATAGCTTCGCAAAAAAACTCACGTGGCGATAAGCGGCCAATTTAATAGCCGCCGTCTGAATCCGTGAAATTGCGAGACACGTGCCATCCTCCCAAACATTACTATTAGGTGAATTATTAGCTGCCGAGTCGCACTCGCCTCTCTTGCCACAATCGAATTATTTTAAGCTTTCATTTTGTCTTGTTATAATAATTGTTTATGCCATGCCGAAATGATTATTATAATCGTACGCTTTCGAATTAACGTTTAGCTTCGCGTCGACGTTACCCTTCCGGGTTATGTGTATTCTTTAGGATACGAGTTCTTGCACGCTATCTTGAGATCTTGAGAATAGTCGTAATATCTCATTATTACTCGATGTATGATTCTTGCAACCCACCTCTCTCGCCCTCCGACAATTTTCCTATCCCTGCCGTCGCGGATTAATTGCAAGTAAAAGTAGAAAAGATTATTAAAAGAGTGGCACGCTCTCTTGTGCCTAGCGCCCAACTTATTTAACGAGAAGCTCTGATATTTGTGGAAAATCTATCTGACTGTCAAAATCTATCTTCTATTTTTCTGGAATTAGAGTACTTTTAAGTAAAAGAAGATCTAAGAGCACGCGACGAAGTTATGCCGTCGCTTGCAAGTATGGTTACAGTATATGCATATATACGTATATATATAAAATGTGCAATATGTGTAATTGAAATGCTTTTGCTTTTATTAATTCAAACGATTATACATGTGGTATATAAATTTACATGTAAATTATAACATGTAAGCATTTAAGATCCAGCTTTGACCGTTACTTCAGGCTCTTATTTGTTGTGTATTCACATATACGATCTTAATAAAATCGTTTGTTATTGTTTATTTATGTCGTCTGAAATAGTAAGAACTGGTTCTTACATTTGCCAATTACTGCGAAGAATATTACTAAGGTCTCGATAGTCTAAAGACTTAGGACGCTCGCACGAAATGCGAGTTCGACTCCTAGCTGAGGTAATATTTTTTGCAATAAATTTATTTGTAGATTTTCAGCATATTAACATCTCTCTAATAGGATGTCTGATTGAGAATCAAATTATTAAGTTGCTTAAAGTCTGAGACACAATGATTATATCTTTCTCGTAATTGATTAAGATACATTATATCTGTTTTAGGAGTAGTGACTACTGTATTATTTCTATAGTTTGATAATTTATCGAAACATCATAAGGCTCAGCTTAATCATTATTTTATCAGAATTAGTATACAACAAGTTATACACATTGGGTCAATCTGCCTGATCACTGTTACATTTGAACTTGTGTCTTACTCTTATAATTACTGGCTCCATTGCGGTAACAAAATGATCCCAGATATATATTTCGTATTTTTGTATTTTAAATTGTGATAAATTGATTCTAATTTTATGTATACCATAATTTAAAGCATATAATTTATTTAATTAATTAATTCTTGCATTGAAAAGGACCGAAAACGTCGGTTGATGCGGATTTATTCGATGAATAAATAAATAACTTTGCACACCAACAACCGCGTAGGCTCTTAATTGACTTTTTTATCTCCCTTCAGTTGATTTATTCTCAGAGCCCTATATTTTTAAGTTATGTTGTTAAATTGTTTGCTTAAAATTAAATTGCTGAATTTAATTTATGATATTGTAGTAGTTCAGTTGCGTTTCTAAATTCGAAAATGTAATTCGGCGCGCAGTTCAAATTATTACATATGTGATATATAAATTTACATGTAAATTATTTAAGGCATCTAAAATCTAGCTTCGACAGTTACAAGCTTTAGATTGTTATTTATTGTTTATTCATATATACGATCAATAAGATCGTTTATTATTGTTGATATTCTTTTGTTTTTAATTCTGTTGCAATATCCAAGCAGAAATTTTGGTCAGGCTTTGCACTTGAGTATGCCATGACGTCTGATCAAGCACTTATCAGGTGTTCTAGTAAGGTCGTGATTGTAAATGTAACGTCAATAATTAAGATTGTCTGATTAGGATTTTTTTTATCAGAACCTTATTAGAACCTGATGATTTTCTTACTAGGCCCTTTCCCTAAGCATATGATATCCTGCGTATCATGTTATCTTCATATTGATTGTACTATGATTATCTCAAACGACTCTAATAAACTGAGATTAATACAATAATATCTCGCAGAGTATCACTCTGTTTTCTATCGCGCGCGTATAATTTCAAATTTGACTTAATACGAAATACTGCGTATAATTTTAAGTCTGACGTTTCATCTCAGATATGGAAACAGTATGTATATCTATGCCATCTGCATACGCAATTCCTCTTCCGGTCTTCTCCTGCTTGTCTGTTGCATCGAAGTAAATTCAAAGAAAACAGTTCCTCTGTCACAGTCTGAGTTAAATGGGCTACTATAATGCAGCGAATTTATCGTGTAGTTTGAAGAATTGTTTGACAAAAAAGACCCATCAACTGCTAGACACTGATTCCAGCAAATGATATATCGTCGGAAAATTCATCGAGATGATAACAGATATACGTTGATATAAGTTGACCCTCCCGAATGGACTCTGGTATGATATACAGAGTGTGCAACATTGTGGATCTACGATAGGATGATTCCTAGACATAATCCTTGTCAGGTTAGTGCAGGCTTAAGCTTGTCAGGTTATATTCGGGAGTCACCTTATCATTGAGAATCCACAATGTTATACACTGTATATATAGTATTCGTTTTAGAAGCAATGATTCATATATCTGTAATCACCTCGGTGCGTGCTTTTGTAATAAAAATTTGCAGTAAAAATCAATTAATAAAAAATTAATAATACAACCCATCCTATGCGATACGTGAGCGCGCATGCCTTACGATTGCGAATATGTGTGCGCATATAAGATATACTGTAATCTTCTCGTTTTTATTATATCCTTATACTGTTCTGAAGCTGTAGACATTCGTGAGAAATTTTATAGGAGACAGTATTCCGGATATTCGATCATTCTCTGAAGAACGTTTCACGTCAATTAGTAAGTTTGAAATTGTTCCGAGGTTATCGCAATTATACTTTTGCGATAATCTCAGATTATTCTCAGTATCTCAAAGTGCTGTTAGGGTTATTGCGCCAAAAAATATTATAATTCCGAAAAAAAGTATTAAATTCAGTTTTATTATTAAAATAAGTATTATTGATAAGCATCATTCGTTGTTTAGTTTTATATTATGCATGTAGTGGTCATACTGCGTGTTCGATGTAATTATTATACATTAGGAGATAACGTTCGAGAGAATAGTAGCGCCACGATATAACGTAGTTAGCGACCCTGTACAACGAAATGGTAGCATTATAACGAACCAAGTATGAGCACACACAAGAAAAACTGTATGATAAATATATTTTCTTTGAGAACAAACGTGTCGACTCTTTTCACTTCCTACGGCAAGTTCAGTCTAATTGAGCTCTAATATTGATCCTTCAAAGATATTACGGAAGTGCGAAGTGCGAAAAGTCTCAAACACTGTTTAATGATGAAGACAGAGCTTCTCGACCATAATCGATTGAATTATGAGTGAGCATACACAGCACTCACATCTTGACCTTGCTCAATAAGGACAAAGGCATTTAGCTTGTAAGTAAATAAAAATAAGTTATAGCAATTTGCCTATGCACGCAGTTGTAGAGTCACTATAGTCGAGTGTCACGTTCCAGATTTGACGAAATCATCGCGGGGACAAGGGACGTGGAGCGTTGGATTTCGCGTTGCACGAATATTTCTATTGTTCGCATGTGAGATGAGGAGGGGATGTGGAAATCGAGGCCGAGCAATAAACCGGGATTTCTGTTGATGGGGAGCCATCTTTTGTGCAACAGGGAATAAATAAAAGGAAAATTTAAAATAAAACAATGTATCTATTATTGAAGCTTCTATATGAGTGCCTTCTACAAAAGATTCTATGTAGTCAAAAATTACTCACTTGTACATAGAGCTTTCACCATCTTTGACAAAGAATATCTACAGAACTAAACTACCTAAAATTAGCTTTATAGAAAAACGAACACGACAAAAAAAAATAATAATCAAAATAATCAATAAACATACATGCAAACAAGATAACGGTCTCTGACACACAACCAGACAAAAGGATCCTATCTATTCTCATATCAAAGGAACAACAGATCAGATTGGCAGGATATTAAACGAACACAATATCCGAAATATCCTCAAATCACTTAAAAAGATAGGACAAATTGTAAGAAATCCTAAAGGTCCCTCAAAGATCTTCGAAGGAGTATACAAGTACAAAATACCTTGTTCCTGCGGGCAAGTATACATTGAAGAAACCAGGAGAATGATCAACCTACGAATAAACGAACACTAACGTGATGTCAGGCTAAAATGCCACGCAGTCGGCATTATCAGAACACAACATCGAAACAGGACATCAAATACTGTTTGACAAAACGACTACAATAGTCAACATTACGTCATACTTTCCAAAAAAGAATAGAGAAGCAATAGAAATACAAAAACAACCCAACAATTTAAATAGAAACAATGGTTACAATATAAATAAAATATAGAAGACCATTCTTCCGGTTATTGAAGACCGACCAATTTTTTCCATCTCTCCTCCCCTCATAATTATTTTCTTTCCCCCCCCCCCCTCCAGCAAGTAGTATAATATAAAAAAGAAATGGCCCGAAGGAACAGCTCAGTATTAGGCTGCTTCTCGGCTTGATAAAAATGGACTGCAAGGTTTACAAAACGTTGGCATTCCAAGAATGGATCTGGACACAGAGAAAACCCGCAAAGTGCATAATATTTATTAAACGATTTATCTATTCAACGCGATTAGAGAATTTTATTACGTTACAAAAAAAACAAGAAGAAAAAGAAAAAAGAAGGTGATTAAGGAGACTGCTGGAGCGACGAACTTAATCAAAGTCGATATTACAGATTTTCATTTCCAATGTATAAGATGCTTACGCCTTCTGAATTAATATGATCATGCAAGAAAAATCGATCGATTATCGACATTTTTATTCGATTTCCTACATTACCATCTTAGAGGGACGAAAACATGTATTAGGCTCGGTTCCACAAATGTAAGATTTATCTTATTTTGGAAAATTTTAGAATTGAGAAAAAAATAAACCGGAATAGAGTTAATCTTATATTTGTAGAATAGGGCCTTAGAAATACAGTTGTATTATGTACACATGCAATGTAGGCCGTGTTCCAATATATATATACCACTAGCACTAAAAATCTGTAATATACATAAAGTACAGATTTTTAATTAATAGTTACATCGATACGAAGCCGTAGTAGCACTTTTTTCTTACGTTCAATGCAATTTTAGGTTACGATAATATATTATCAATAAATGAATGCGACATTACACATATATAATGTGTTTTGCTCTGTCTAATAAAAAGAGATATATACTTATAATACTTACATTACTAATATGTCGACTTATATATCCAATATAGAAAATTGTATGTATATTATATTATGATAATTCAAACATTGTTGTAACATATAAAAAAACATTATTAGTGAATATAAATTATAATTAGATTTAATATTTATTATAATGTACATATACACAATAATGTACCCAAAATATAATTTTAATATTGCATATATCATTAATTCACTAACATGTTTATATGTCTTCACTAATATGGCAATAATTATAATTAACGAGATATAACGTTTAAAGATAGCCGAATACGCGCGAATAATATTTTAATTATTGCGAGCATTGCAAAATGGTAGATGATTTTCCTACTCAGTTTAGTCCCCTCTATCTGCTCGGGACGAGTGGAGCCGTATATTCATGTCACCCTGTATAATATACATAGCTATACCATTTTTTGCTACGTATAATAAAAAGATGTAGAAGTTAATTTTTTAAATATACAATATTAAAAATGTATACATATATATATATAATATATATATATATATATATATATATATATATAATGCGTGTATATGTACACATAAAATGAGGATTTATCAGAGGATTCGTAATTTGATTATTTTTTTTAAGATGTTATGTTTGATCATCTACGTTTGACTCTCGTTAGCTTTGATTTATGTTAGTTGTATGTATATTCTGATATTGAAAATATAAAAGCATATATCACTAATATCTGTACATTTGACGATAAAAAAACATATCTCTTTTTATTAAATGTAGAAAAAAGAGTACATATTTTTGTTGCACGTAACAAAAAGAAATGAAGTAATTACACACGCATGTGAATATGAATTAGAAATATATTTTATGTTTTGTAACGCGTGTACATCATAATGCATGTTTAGATTATATCTGCATGAAAAGCTAAGTATAAGTAACTTCTATCTCTCTTTTATGGGCCTTCTACAATAAGCCATTAGTCAGCCATTAGTAGCCATTAGTAAATCAGAAGTCAGAAACTAAAAATTGACTAATCACAGTCGTCAATTTTTAGCATCTGACTTCTAATTTATGACTATCTAATTTATGGTTTATTATTGTAAAAGGCCCATTAAATACAATAAAAAGAAATGAAATAGCTACATATGTATGTGCAATGTATTTATGTACTGATAATACATGTAACATCCTAAGTTAAAATGGTATTAATTCTGATATTGAAAATATAAAAGCATATATCACTAATATCTGTACATTTGACGATAAAAAAACATATCTCTTTTTATTAAATGTAGAAAAAAGAGTACATATTTTTGTTGCACGTAACAAAAAGAAATGAAGTAATTACACACGCATGTGAATATGAATTAGAAATATATTTTATGTTTTGTAACGCGTGTACATCATAATGCACATAAAATATAATTCTAATATTCACTAATGTGTCCATATTATATCTGCATGAAAAACTTAGTATGAGAAACTGCTATCTCTTTTTATTATGGGCCTTCTACAATAAGCTATTAGTTGCAAATCAGAAACAAAAAATTGATCAATCACAATCGTCAATTTTTAGCGTCTTACTTCTGATTTATGACTGATTTATGGCTTATTATTGTAAAAGGCCCATTAAATACAATAAAAAGAGAGCAAATAGCTACATATGTATGTGCAATGTATTTATGTACTGATAATACATGTAACATCCTAAGTTAAAATGGTATTACGAACAAAGGAAAAAGTGCTATTACATTACACGTGTATACATGTATTTCAAATATATGTTTGCATTCGAAGATATATCTATAACAGTCAGAGTATTCATTTAGTAAAATATACTTATTGTAACTTGCTGTTAGTCAACGTATACATTGATCTATAAGTGTATACATTTACTAAAGCACTTTGAATGATATACTTTTCATAAACGTACAGCATCGTATGAAAATTACGTATATGGTTATTGATCGTGTAGCTATGTGTAGTATATATATATATATATATATA
>NW_011627059.1:34932-49225 GCF_000204515.1 Acromyrmex echinatior | reverse complement strand
TTTTCGAGAAGTGCCGAGAAAATCGCCGAGATTTTTCATCACCGCGATTCCAAATACAATTTGGAAAAGGTGACCGCATTTAATATTCTGTTAATGTAATATTTAATTATATTTTCTGAATTTGTAACTGATCATATTAAAGAAAATTCTTTTGTTAAATTAAAAAGGAAACGAAGTTCTCTTTACTGTCGTGTATCATATCAACCGTATGCCGTTCTTTCATTTGAACCTTTCCGCGCAGTGCATTGTCGCACATTTTAAAAGTAATATTTTAAAAGTATATTACATTCAATAAAATGCATTTATTTATTAATATGATGTTCAATCACCATTATTAAGAAAATATTATGTAAGAAGGAAAATATTTTCATGACAATTTGCTGGAAGATATGATCGCAGCATGTTTTTTATACTGTGACGCTCTTGAGATGTACGTCCGCGCGTGAGCGGTTCGGTCGTCAAGCGTTGAGCGGTTGTGGAGAAAAAGTAGGCAGCATTTCAGAAATCGGTCCGAAATACGCAACTAATTTCGAAGTACACGTATATAATTTCTATAATTTTATAAAAAATATATTTGGAGTAATATGTTTATTAATAACGTTATTTATTAAAACAAAAATTATGAAAAAAAGGAAAATGCAGGATCAAACATAAGATCTTCACCATTCTGATCTTGCACCTAATGCACGAGACCACGCTGAGTTCTTGTGGATCATCTCAATGAACGCGACACATACAATGCATGGAAAGTCGTAAACTATATCTCATCAATGTTTATGTTTTAAAATCATTTTTGCTATTATACGTTAATGAGGAAGATATATGATTAATATAATTTAATAAAAAGAAAATGAAAGAATTTTAAATCACAAACAGGGTTGCTCCGTTTTTTTTTTTGCTAGACTTCAGTTTCTTGGATTAATATTCAATACTCCAGAAAATTTTTTTCCAACGTGAAAATTTTACAAAAATTGGAGATTTTCACATCTGGAGTATCGAATATTAATTCAAGAAACCGAAGTCTGTCAAAAAAAAAAGACGGAGAACTGGTAACCGTGTTTATGATTTAAAATTCTTTCAATTTCTGTTGTTTCGATAGAGCGAGACAGAGAAAAAACAAAAACGGATAGAAGTTCCGATTGTAATCGGTGAGTCTCCGCGCGGACATGTCGAGCTGGGCTCGTCTAGCAAAACAGCGAGTCTGTCTCTGTCCTTTCTGTGGTCGCTTATTTCTAGCGATCGAAAATACTTTCTCGGCGATCTCGGCCGCTTGACGTGTATCATAAGGGGGAAAGAGACATTCTAGATAATATATAATTTTTATTAAATTATATATTATAAATTATAACCCTTTGCCCTATGATTACGATGGCGCGTGTCATAATTAACAGCCTGAAACGTGTTGTTTACGTTTGGCTCGATAGATCACAATACTGTTAATTAAACATTTACTTCTATCCTTCATCGAGACTACTACTACTAGATGATAGTAACACTTCTTCTACCGAATCGCAGTTTAAACTGCCACATAATGCTCCACATTAATATATATCAACTTACTTATATACGTAGACTGCTGGAAAAGTTTCTGCAATCTACTAATACTTCCAGTGGCGCCAACGTTCTGCTATTATCATATCCGTAAAATTAGACGTTTTTAATCTATAATTTAGTTGACAGTTTGTATCCAAGCTAACTAGTGCATAGTACTTTAAAAGAAGTTATTTTGTAAGAAAATGGAAATTTCGCGTGAAAATTTTCGGGCAATGATTTTTTACGATTACGAATGTAATCTAACTCTGAAACAATGCATCGATCGACTTCATTTGTCTTTTGGGGATGAAGCACCACATAACAGTCCAATAGAACTGTTTATAATTGATAAGATAGGAAACAAGACCGTTTATATTAAATAACATTACAATCCGAAGCGCCACTACGGTCTAAGTATTAAGATGTTGAACTAATATATATATTATTCAAACGAATGAATTAATTTCAGAAATAATAATTACGTGTCGATATGGTTGTCGACATTAACGAGTCGACATTAATGAAAGTCTCGGTAGTCTAAAGACTCAGGACGCTTGCACGGAATGCAAGAGATCCGGGTTCGACTCCCGGCCGAGGCAATATTTTTTCGCAATAAGTTTATTACAGTTTTTTAAGATTAATTTGGGAATTTTGGGGGGATTATTACATTTCAGATTAATTTCGTTAATGTCGACAACCATATCGACACGTAATTATTATTTCTGAAATTAATTCATTCGTTTGAATAATATATATATTAGTTCAACATCTTAATACTTAGACCGTAGTGGCGCTTCGGATTGTAATGTTGTTTATAATTGGTTTGTTGAATTTCAGCGTGGACGTATTTTTCTTTGTGACGAATTTCGTGAAGGTCGTCCATCCACGTCTGTTGTTGCCACTAATGATACTGTGCGTGAAATGATTGAGCGAGACCGGCATATGACATACCGCGAGATTCAAGCATTGATATGAAAGCAATACATACCATTTTGCATGATCACTTGAGCGGAAACTTTGCAATCGTTGGATTCCACACAATTTGACCGAAGCTCAAAAACAGACTCGTGTTAAATGGAGCAAAAAAATGCTCAAAAAGTTCAACCGAGGTCGATCAAATTTGGTCTACAACATCGTTACTGGGGACGAAATATGGATCTATTCGTATAAGCCCGAAAGTAAACAACAATCCACTGTTTGAATATTTCAAAATGAACCGAAATCAACAAAGTTCGTTCACGCAGTGCTGCCAAACAAATGATTGCTTGTTTCTTCAGTTATACCGGACATGTGGCAACCATGGCTTTAGAGGATCGAAGGACTGTAATCAAATACTGATTGATATACAACAGTTTGTTTACCAGAAGTCATAAATGAATTGCGTAGAACAAATTGAAATCGTCACATCATCCTTCATTACGACAACGCCAGCTGTCACACAGCACGTCAAATCGTTGATTTTTTTTTATCCAGTAAAAATATCGAATTGATGACTCGTTGTCTGTATTCACCTGATTTATTGCCTAATGACTTCTTTTTATTTCCGAACATTAAATAGAAGATGCATGGTGAGCGATTTGTGTCGCCTGAAGCAGCTGTTTCGTACACTGATTTCTGAGGTTACAGCCTCAGAGTGGAAAAAATGCTTCGAAAATTGGTTCGAGCAAAAATGTATCGATCTTAAAGGCGAATACTTCGAAGAACAATAAAGCTATTTACCGATTACATGTTTTTACATGTTTTTTTTCATATTGTTTGCAGAAACTTTTCCAACAGCCTACGTAATAGCAAAAATAATTTCAAAACACGATAATTTACGAGATATTGACATTTCCATGATTTTTCATGAGCGTTATACCACGTTCATAGAAGTGATTTGCAAGACCTCGGTGTGGTCTCGCGCTTAGGGTGCGAGATCTGAATGTTAGAGATCCCACGATTGATTCCTTTTTTCCTTTTTGTAATTTTTTTTTAAATAAGTAACATTGTTAATAAACACATATTACAGGCCAAATATATTTTTATTTAATTATTGAAATTATACATATATTTCTAAAAGTTTTAAACCGACAATTGTAGCAAAAAATAATTCGACATAGTATGCGTCGAAAACCTGTATTTTTATATGTAATTGAGATCTGTTTACCTTTAGAAAAAATTCGTAAAAGAAATCGTATTTCTGTAATAATGTTACGTTTGATATCGATCAGTACTTTTTGTGAAATGTTTTTTTTTATAACTATCATCCGAATATATGAAAATTCTGATAATCAAATCGCAAAAATGCGATGATTAATATAACTATAAGGATGATGTCAATAATTTTATAATTCATAAATCAAAAAGCCTTCATATGTGCCTTTATATGCAATAAATAACAAATAATTTTTTATTTATCTATTGAAGCGATTTGGTATTCTTCCTATAGTTATTGGACTACATGTTAAATTTTTGGCCGAGCTTTTGAAGCATCGCCTTCTTTTTCCTCGTCGCCGCCACTCAATGCTCGACGGCTGCCACACCGGATCGCGCGCGGATGTGTATCTCAGGAGCGTTGCACTAAGAAATATGCTGCAATCGTACCTTCCAGCAAATTATCACTCCTTTACTTTCCTTAGTCTTCTGTGATATCTTCTTTATTCACATATTAAATAAAGAAGACATCGCAGAGTTATTGGAGTTAAGTCATCATTCCAGTTTAAAATTACGCATCTCTTCTATGCTCTCTTATTAGCTTTAAATTGATATTATCAGTTCTATATTAAAAAATATTCTATGACACATAAGCGTGGTCAGTAGCTCTTTGAAAGAAAACCGAATGTATCATAAAAATAATAAAATAATATTTTAAAAGTACATTATATTCAGTAAAATGTATTTACTTATTATTAATATGATGTTCAATCATTATTATTAAGAAAATAACAATTATGCAAGAAGGAAAATATTTTCATGATAATTTTCGTGCTAAAACGTTGTCATGTTATCAAGATAATTTTCATGCCGGAAGATATGGTCGCAGCATGTTTCTTATACTGTAACGCTCCTGAGATGCACGTCCGCGCGCGATCCTGCGATTCAGTCGTCGAGCATTGAGCGGTTGTAATGGAAAATAGAGGTAGGCAGCACTTCAAAAATTGGCTCGAAATGTGCAACTAATTCTGAGCACATTGAAGTACACATATAATTTCTATAATTTTATAATATATATATGAATTAATATGTTTATTAATAACGTCATTTATTTAAAAAAAAATTATGAAAAAAGAAAAAGCTGGATGGAACGTAGGATCCTTAACATTCTGATCTCGCACCTAATGACCGAGCCCATGCTGAGTTTTTGCGGATCACCTCTATGAACGCAGTACATAAAATATAGGGAAAATCGTAAACTATATCTCGTTAACTATACGTTTTGAAATAATTTTTGCTATTAAACATTAATGAGAAAAGTACATGATTAATTCTTTCGCTTACAATATCGTGTGAGACTCGTGGTAAAGAAATCGGGCCAAACATGAGTATCATAGATGAGAGCCTGATGGGATACATGAGATGTTAAATAATTCATCATAAACAGTCACAAATCAATCATGAATCATACTTATTCGTAAATATTTAAAAATATAATTGAAAAGTAAGTTATATATAATAAGATTAGTTTCCAGTGATTATAATATTTATACACTGAAAAAAAATATAGTCATTTTAAATAAATATTAGGTGTACAAATAAGTTTCCGCGGTTTTTTATCAAAAATTAAGCATTTATTGTGAAAGAACGATACATAATGTTTTATTGATGTAAGTCAAAATGCAAGTTCTTTTTGCGTTTGGCACGAATCTTCATTCAATAATGCTTCCAATTCCGCATCTTCGTACATTTTCGGCTTTTCGCTACGTTCTTTGTCTTCAACATCAAATTCACAGTTCTTAAATTTTTGAAACCATTCACGACAACTTCTCGCACTTAAGGCAGCCTCACCATATGCTTCTACAAGTAATCGATGAGCGTCAGCTGCAGATTTCTTCAAATTAAAGAAGTAAATCAAAAGTTCCCGCAAATGACGCTTATTCGGTTCAAAACTCGGCATTTTCGCACAAAAAAAAATATATGATGCTGATACAAAATCGCTAGTATTTCAACATTATGTTGTTGACAGATGTCCAACCTTACGATATAATGTTTTACATCAGACAATTTTAACCATAGTTTGCTAGTGACGCCGTCTTTTGTCAAACGGCAGAAACTTATTTGTACACCTAATATTTAGTTGAATACTGCCAACTAAATATTTATTAAAGATATAAATATTTATTTGATACGAGATGATATTTGATGATAAGAAATGTTAATTTGATTTAACAATCATTTTTTTTATTGAACAAATATTTACTTACTGTAAGAATAATAGAGCGGGACTAGTGTTGTGCCACTGTATTGTGCCACTTTTTTTTTTAATTGTTATAAATCTTCACAACACAATTATAGATGGATTAATGGTAAATGCTTTAAAACGTTACATGTTCATCTGACTTAATAATTGAATATTTATAAATCCTTGATATATCTCGTACAAGAAAAAGATTACATTAATTACAAGGATGCAAGTGAGCATGTGATGCATTTTTGAAGGATAAGTTGAACATGAAGATAATTGTTTAATGAGATTGTACAATATATTATTAAATACATGAAAGGATCATGTGTATGTTAATAAAATGTTTTATTACTTTTATCTTACATATAATAATTTGTAATATACTTTTTAAATGCTTTAATTAACAGAATCAGAAAAACTAAAATCTTAATATAATCTCTTTATAATAATAATTAAACGTAAAATATGTTTAATCATTAATACAGTATAAAAACATTGATAAAATCAGATTTCATTAAGCAGTTGAGTTTATAAGGTTACTTATGAGATGCCCAACAAGCTCCACATCGGTGTTGGCTGAAATATAAAATCTTGAATTACATTAATGATTGTCATTCTTGAAATAATCTTAAATTACGTTAACAAAGCAGATGTATATTAGCAAATGTTGTACTATACGTATTATATGGCAACATCGCATCTCAATTATATCACATTATATGTATTATCACATTATATGTATTATTATTATTATTTTGCAACGTTGCATTTGCATCATATTACATTAATCATTATCATTGCGAAACATGTTAATTATCCTTGAAAAAAATGTTTTATATTATACTAACAAAGTCGCATTGAAACTTGCAAATTTGTTGGCACTGCAATTGGCGGTATTAGATTACATTAATGTTATCACCGGATGTATCGAAAAATCTTTTGTTATAGAATTTGACGTTTGCATTTTTTGTTATTGATCGGAAATGGTCATATAAATATCCGCGAGGATTTTTGCGGAAAATCAATCTGTGTAAAATGGCTGATCGATTTAATTAGCAATCGCTTCCGTATTTAATTAGCAATCAGGATTTCCATAATGTGCTGACCTGACACTAATACTTCTTGCCCGATGCTATATGATGGGCATAAGGGTTATAGAGAAAAGGTTATTGAGAAAGATAGTAATTATATAGTATCAGATATTTTTACGAGTCAATACTGCATAAGATTCGTTTTGCAGTGATCTCCAGCGCTATAGGTTCGTACGTTCAACATGAGTCGAACAAGTATTTCAATTATATTTGTTTGTGAAAAATTTTTCTCTGTATATTTCTTATTTGTTTGTTCTTCTTCATTGCAGCGCGTCTTTTCGTTTTGAGAAGAATATTCACATTGACATTGACAGCGTAGAAATTTCTAGAAATTAGAATTCGCGAGACCTATTTCCTACGTGGAAATGACCATTGGCGACCCGAGGCAATCGTATTGTCCTGCTTCATTTATGTGGACACTATTCGGACGGATAAAAAACGGACGGATTGAGCGATAGGTGCAGTCGGTTACTCCATCATCGTTAATGATTCAGGAGCTTCAAATTGAACTTGTTAAATTACGCGATGTGGGCAATGTGAAATTATCATTATGTGTTAAGTGTTTATATATGAAACTATCGACCATGCTCTTCATACTCGCACTTGAACAATGTATAGAATACGAATATTTTTAACTATGCCAATACATGAATGGTGTGAATGAAAAGTTTGAATATTTCGTGACTTATTTATGTCAATACTGTATAAATAACAAATATCACGTGTTACGTCCCCAGGATTCTTTATCTTGAAAAAAGAATAAAAAATTAAAAATGGAGGGATTAGGGAAGAACGTAACGATTCCACTCTTGTGGTTATCGCTTCGAAGGCGCGTGTCACAAGGCACTTTAATTCCAGATGAGGGTCAATGTCGATATGCGACGCTATCACCCAATCTGTGATAGTGCATCCGTCGGCCTTCTCCTTTTTATGTTAAGAAACTTAATTCCTTTGATCAGGGATAAGGCCAGTACGATCAAGGAAGATGGAACGAATTGGAAGGGCGCCGAAATAAATATTAATCACTGTCCTATTGTTTTTACAAAAGCTTGATTAGCATTATTTGTAGACATTTGGTCTTCAATCTTGAGAGAGACCGGCTTAAGCAAGATGTTTATTACAACCGATCGGGAGAGCTTCACGCACTATCATTACAGCGGAACTAGCGATATTACCGAGTGACGGGCTAGCTTAAAAAGGTTTCATATTTATATTCACGGGAATGATGCCCTTTCTTGTTTTTGGCAGTAGATCATTGACCTAGAGTCTTCTAGGAATTGGACACTTGGAGGAATGGTGGATTTGTAATTAGTCTCATCTAACTCCGAAAGTGCGCGAGCAACGCCACTGATAAAAATACTGGTAAACAAAGCTTTAATGTATTAGGTGTACAACTTTGCTTCCGCCGTTTTTTTCCGAAATTCGAGGCTTTATTGTAAAAAACTGGTTATAATTCAAAGAGTTTATGATTCACTGGTTTATGATTCAAAGTATTGTCCATCGCTGGCCACTACTTTCTCCCATCTTTCGGGCAGCGTATGAATCCCGCGTCAAAAAAACTGGTCATCTTTTGAGGCGATCCACGAATCGATCCAATTTTTTACTTCTTCATAAGACCGGAAGTGCTAATCAACCAGGCCATTGATCGAAACAAGTCAGAGGGAGTAATGTCTGGAGAATACGGCGGGTGAGGTAGGACTTCCCATTTCAACGTTTCCAAGTATGTCTTGACCACTTTCGCAACATGGGGCTGAGCATTGTCATGCTGCAAAATCACTTTATCGTGTCTCTCGTTGTATTGCGGCCATTTGACTTTTAATGCTCAGCTCAAACGCATCAATTGCATTCGATATTGATTGCCTGTGATTATTTCAGTCGGTTTTAACAGTTCATAATACACTGTGCCGAGCTGGTCCCACCAAATACGGAGCATGACCTTGAAGCCGTGAATATTCGGCTTGGCGAAAGCATGACCGGGAACTCCCCATTTCTGCGCTTGGGGTTATCGTAATGAACCCATTTTTCGTCCCCAGTCACAATGCGATGCAGAAATCCCTTTCGTCTTTGCTTTTCAAGCAGCTGTTCACAAGCAAACAAACGCCGTTCAACATCTCTCGGCTTCAACTCGTATGGTACCCAATTTCCTTGCTTCTGAATCATTCCCATGACTTTGAGGCATTTTGAAATGGCTTGTTGAGTCATTCCCAATGATCATGCCAATTCTTCTTGATTTTGACACGAGTCTTGATCAAATAATGCCTCCAATTCTGCATCTTCGGAAACCTTCTCTCTTCCACCGCTATGCCGGTCAAAATCGTTCTTGAAGCGTTCTTAAACCACTCACGACACGTTCTTTCACTATTAGCGGCCTCTCTATAAGTATTTGAGAGCATTCGATGAGCCTCAGCCGCAGATTTCTTTATATTGAAGCAGAAAATTAAAACCTCCCGCAAATGACGAGAATTTGGCTCGTAAACTGACATTTTCAATCAAGAATAACTTTATGATGCAAACACCAATCGACTAATGTTTCTATGGGATTATATTGATAGATGCCCAAGTTATTGTATGACGTCTATGATCTATTTATTTTGATCATCACTTACCGCTAAAGCCATTTATAGGAAAACAGCGGAAGCAAAGTTGTACACCTAATAAAAAATTTATTAGACAACGAATGATCTTATGCCCCCGACTTGGCTAACTCTGAGCCTTATTGGTTAAATTTATCGCTAGAAAAATTAAATTTTAACTATTTTATGAATATTTGGTCAGTTTGTTATATTAAACAAAAAAATTATTTATTTCCCACTTACGCAAAAGAACAATTCGTTGTAAATTTTCCACGAAAGAAAAGAATCGTGGAATCTTCTGGACGTAACACGTGTTATAAATATTTTGCGTAATATTTATGATAAGAATTCATATATTGAATACGAATTTACAGTGTACGCTGTAAGATAACATTGTATATAATGCATTACAGGAAAACTAAATAAAAATAAAAATATCTCAATGTTCGTAATTATTCCTTCCTTGTATTCATTCTTTTTTCCATCTTATCTCTACTGTATCACATTACGCGCGACATCGCGCTTATTGCATAGTGCGTTCACACTCTTTGAATCATTAAAATAAAATAAAATATAATATAATATAACATAATAAATAAAATAAATAAATAAATAAATAAATAAATAAAATATTCCGCGTGCTAAAAGAATAAAATGACGGTGCATAAGAAGAAAAATGATTAGTGGTAAATATAGTGTACAGTGGGGATCGCGCCCGGCAGTCACTGACCTCGCGTGACGTCGTCATCGCGACGCGGACATAATTTTCGCATATCCTACGTAATTTCCCACGACGTAATTTTCCCACACACTCCCGTGACGTCATCCTTCTCGCGTCAGCCCTCGCCTAGTGGCATTACCCCCTCCCCTCCCCGAGGACCCTCCTCGCGCCGAGAGAATCCCCTGACCTTATCACCTATCTCTCAGAGCTGCTGTGTTAGAACCCGTCTACATGCCTTACACGAGCATAATTATGCGATGAAAAGCATTGAAAAAATAATGAAAAGTGTACCGAAATCTTATGTCCGCTTACTGATGAAACATTTGCTTCGAAAAGCTGTGCCTAATAGAATTATTTGGGATGGAATCGTTATTATAATAGTATGAAATCGTGACTATAGATGTGTTACATCCAGCGGACTCCTACGACTCTTTTCTTTCGTGGAGATCTGGAATTCATTAAAATAAAGAGACAGCTGTGAATAACGAACAAATTGAACGTTATAGCCTAGAGAAGACTAAACATTTTCCTTTCCCACACTAAAAAGTAAAACGAGGAATCCAATATCTCCTCGTAAATGTCGCTCCGAGATAAACTAAAAATCGGTACACGTGAACAAGCAGCGAGACCAAAAGGACACCGAGTTTGTGCCCTTCACTGCGGCTAAAACAATAATAAATATGTCATTGGAAGCGTAAGATCGGCGTCGAGACCTTTTAATGGTCGCGGACGATTCTCACGAGTCCGTAATCACGAAATCTAAGAAGAGACACGCCACGTTCAGGAGTAGATTCTGGTCTCGTGCCGATGCTGCACGCTTTCTTGACACACTGCACATGCATTTTCTCATAAAAATAGTACAAATAAAAACGTATGAAAAGAAGAGCATAAAAAACCACCACATAAGATATTGTTTGTGATATTTAATTATTTATCATTACATTAATAAAACATTAGACGTTTCGACCACAATCTGGCCATCTTCAGTATATTCACAATATTCTTAAAACGCAGAATTACATGTAGCTGACATTAAATTCAATTGTCGTGTAATACAACTATGTATAAACGTGTTCTTTCATCGTGTGAAGGTGCCTCGTACAATAATGTTGCAACGCCAATGTCAAATTACGAAATATGTAGAACAAGAATTTCCAGATTCTAATTTAACAAATTAATTTATTATTAATATCTTTTAATCGAAATGTATGAGAATAAAATCGTTACCTGTTTTACAGCAAACAAATGATGAATCTCAAGTACATTCTTTACACAGACATGGAAATTTATCGTGACATTTTGTGTTATTATTTGTCATATCATATATGTACCATTATTTATATATATGTGTCAAAAGTTTAGACTGTTCTAGAATTATATTTATTAAGTGTGAGAGAGATCTTTCTTAAGAAAAGGCAGATAAACATCAGGCAATGATTCAGTGTCACTTTGCTTATTGATACTACTTATTTGGCTTTTAATGTATATCATTTCAGAGATTCTTCTTTTCATTAACGATTATTCTGTGTTTAAAATTCTAATATTATCCCAATCCAATTCATGCATCTCATTCAACTGGTAAAACCACGCGAAACCACTGACATTTCTGAGGTGGATCTTCTTATGTCAGTCCTATGTTCTTTTATTCGAGTTTTTAATTTCCTTTTTGTTTGGCCAACATAAAAAATAGTGGTGGTTCTGGGCTATCCAAGGATACAGTCACCTGGCTGCCATCAGGCAGCGCTGGTGTCGCGGTCGTAAGAGGAACTTGTTGGAGATAGGGGAGGGGGGATGAGGGAGCACATAGAGAAGAAAAGTAAAAATATAAAAATGCTGCGTAGAGAAAAGAAGTAAGAATGCAAAATGCTTATCTGATACCTCCATCCCCCGTTACCTCCTCCGCAGCTATCTAATTGTCCTCTTCTTCATCCACCTCCCCCATCCACACAGTCTCTTCGGCCCAAGCGGCAATCCCTGCCGCTTCAGCCTCCTCCTCAGCCTCTGCCGCCACCGCAGCAAAGTATATTATAAAAGTGTAATAATTCCTCCTCATCAGTTAAATCAAAGAATCGAGCATGAACTTGATCAATTCGTCACTCGTACAAGATGTGAAATTAATAATCGGGAGGCTCTCGTCAAGTTCATGCTCGATTTCCTCCTCCTTTTTGATGGGAGCATCCTCGCCGACAGAGACATCCTTCTCTTCGATTTCGCCAGTATGCATGAAGGAGATATTCTCTTCCCATCATCATTTTTTTCAAATTTATAGAGCTGTCTGAATTTCATTACACACACACACACACACACACACACACACACACACACACACACACACCGTTTAAATACAGGGTCCATTATGAAAGTAATGCGCACGATTTTATTGTGACGCGAATATCTTGAACAGCGATACTCCATCAAGTTTTGCGTGCGACTTGGAAAGAATGCAACCGAAACATTCCAGATGCTTCAAGAGGCCTTCAAGGACGACTGTATTTCAAGGTCACAGTCCGGGAGGTGGCACAAGGCGTTCAAGAAGGGCTGGGAGGAGCGAATGAGCAAGTCTCGCATCAAAACGATGCTCATTGACTTTTTTGACGTCCGAGGAATCGTCCATTTTGAGTTTGTACCGCAGGGAGAAACTGTCAACTCAGCCTTCTACCTGGAGGTGCTCAAGAGATTGAAACGCCGGGTCGCGCGCGTGAGGGCTGACATCAAAGACGCGATCAAGCTCCACCATGACAATGCCCCCAGCCACACGGCCTTCATCGTTGCCAACTACCTGGCCCAGAGCAACACCCCGGTGGTCTCCCAGCCCCCTTACAGTCCCGACTTGGCTCCGTGCGACTTTTTTTTGTTTCCCCGTCTGAAGAGAGAGCTGAAAGGAAAGCATTGGGAGTCCGTGGAAAACATCCAAAAGCATGTTACAATGTTCCTAAGAAACATTCCCGTCGAGGAGTTTCAGCGTGCCTTCCAGGCGTGGCAGACACGTCTCCGCAAGTATATTGATTCAGGTGGAGAGTATTTTGAAGAATTTTGAGCATTTGTACAGCTACGATCAATAAATCTATTTTTCCCAGAAAATGCGCACTACTTTTATAATGGACCCTGTACCTACAACTGATGAATCCGTGCGCGGACAAGACATGGAGCAGGAAATTTATTTTAAAGCAGAGAATTTTTCTTTTACATAGCAGAACTTTTTTTTGCGTCACTGTTAACAACTTTTCTAAACAGGAAATTTATTTTAAAGTAGAGAATTTTTGTTTTATATAGGATGAATCCGTGCGTGGATAAGACGTGGACAAGGCTGACGCTGAAAAACATTCTTCGCTGTAGCGAGACTGCCGGGATTTATCGATGGCAGTCGATGTATATAAAATAAAGTAAATCAAAAGTGTTGCCGCGAGAAGATCGATATAATAAGTTCTGGGCAGTTAACTTTGTTGTGCAAAGAGTATCCAACTATCAAATATTATCGTTATACACATTGAAATATTGAGCAGCGCTGCAACCGCCGCCTCTGCCGTGCGCTCTATTTCATACACCATCTTTCTCTCGATACGTTATGCCATCCGCTGCGATTCATGTGCATCCTATACTTACGATTTTTTCTCTCTCATTTTAGCTTCTTATGTGACACCTTTTACTAATTCTCATACGTAAAATATATATTATACATATACATATACATATATTTTTTTTATTTCTATTGTGCTTATTCAATTATATTCTAATATACTTTTAAAGAGTAACAATATTATCAAACGCGATGATACCATCGATCGCGATGATGCTGCCTGCACATATAATATGATACGAAAAATATAGGAAGGAAAAGAACGAATATCGCGAAGACGGAAGGAATGGATAATTTTAAATGCTGAGATACACAGTTAATATTTATTTTTCATATACGATATATATATATATACACACACACACACACACACACACACACATACTATATATACCTATATATATACACATATATATA
>NW_011627058.1:267258-307875 GCF_000204515.1 Acromyrmex echinatior | reverse complement strand
ATATATATATATATATATACACATATATATATATATACACACATATATATATATATATGTATATATATATGTATATACATATACTAAGCTGACTAATCTGTCATACATATACACATGCACGAAGATGCGATTCGGATCACACATCCGCATTTTTGTTAAAATATTGTCTAATATTTACCGAATATTCAATTATTCAGCACGTAATTTTATCGAGTATTCGATTATAATGGACACCGAATATACTATTCGTTGCATTTTTAGTAGCTATTCTCTTTATCATTCTCAAAATATTTAAAATTAATATTTACGTTTTTTTCAACGAGCACATGATGCTTTTTTAATTTTTTTTCTGAAGATAGACATCATGACATCACATACCAAAAATAAAAAGTACAGCTTTAAAAGAGGACAAAATACCTGTTTATTTAACGTTTATTTGATGTTTATTTTGAATTTATTTTTTATTTGAAATAATAGTTTGAAAAAACATTAAACATTTATTTAATATTAATTAAATGTTTATTTTACATTAATTATTTATTTGAAATAATAGTTTAAAGAAATATTTTTTTAAATATTCGTTTAACGTTTATAAAATGTTTATTTTACATTATTTATTCATTTAAAATGTGGTAATAAGAAATATTATTATTTATTTCATGTTTATTTAAAGAAATATTTTTTAAATGTTTATTTAACGTTTATAAAATGTTTATTTTATATTATTTATTCATTTAAAATGTGATAATAAAAAATATATTATTTATTTCATGTTTATTTAACATTCAGTAAATGTTTTTATTTCACATTAATTATTTGTTTAAAATATAATAATGGTTTAAGAAAACATTTATTTAATATCTATTAAATCTTTTTTAAAAGTTTATATGATGTTTAATAAATATTTGTTTTTTTTATTTAAAATATGATCGAAACAAATTTATTTAATATTTATCTGACTTTTATTATAAATATAAAAAAAATGTTATTTTATAAAGTTGAATTAATAAAAAACAGATCGGGATAATAAAATAATTATGGAAGAGAAGTTAACACAATATAATTGCGTTAAGTGTATCACATATATAGACAATAAGAATTGTGTGCATATTATAAGTGGCGTGACGGATAAAATACAAGACTCATAATCTTAAGATCCCAGTTCAAACCGATCGATAAGTAAAAAAGATAAAAATATAATTAGAATTAATTAATAAAATTAGTTGTCTAATGTTTAGGCACTGTCGATAAAAAAAAATAAATTTTAAAAATTCTACATTGTTATTTTTTCTAATTTTGTTCAAATAATTTTGACATTAAAAAATTTTTTTAATGTTAAAAGAAATATTTCTTCAAACATTAAATAAATGTTTTTTAAATGTTAAAAAAATGTTTTTTCAAATGTTAAAATAAACATTTTTTTAATCAAAAAAATGATTTAATCCATTATTTTTAACGTTTTTAAAATTTTTTAAAAATGTTTTTTTAAATACTTTTAGAAATATTTTTAAAAACATTGTCTGCTAATAGTAGTTTTCCAAAATAAACGTTGATACAATACTTTTTAAGATTTATAATATATTACACTAACATTAAATAATGTTACTTTTAATAATTATATAATTCATAATTATATAATATCAGGAATGGACAAATAATCATTCATTAAAATATTTCGAGAATATAATTTACTATTTTATAATTTTAGTAAAACATTTTTAAAATGTTATTTAATATTCAAAGAATATGCCTAAAATATTACTAAATATTAAATAATATTATGCGTCTAGATAGTAGGAAACGAATGTAACCTTACTTTTTCATTAATTACAATTAAACACGTAATTAAATTAGAATTATAAATAAACAATTATTTGTGTATATTAATAACTGTTTGATGTCAAAATTATAACCTAAAAAAATATATTCACTTACAGCATATGTCGACAATAAAAAAGACATATCAGTAATTCAAAGTGGCGCAGTGGATAGATTGTGAGATTCATCTTCCTGAGGATCCGAAGGAAGAAAATTTACCAATGAGCGGTAAGCAACAAATAATCGTGAAGGATAAGGTAAGCAATATAATAAAAAAATTAATAAGTAAAAAATTCTTAATAAAAATTTGTCCTAAAACTTTCAGGATGTACTTACGAAAAAAAATAACTTATCTTATTTTGTATCTAGTTATAGCTAGATAAATGCTAGATAATATTTAGAAAGTTTTTTCTGATGTCATCACTTTACAACCTTTCTTAGCTTTAATCATTGATTTTTTATACATAGCCACTAAAAAAGTGAGCGTTACACTACTAGCACGTCGCACTACTTAGAAAAACTAAATAGTGATAATGTATAACGCAACTTTACTAACTCTGGCTAGTCAGTCACATTCAATTTCTACACGGGATAAATGTAAAATGTAATAAAATGGACAATATAATAATATTATGAAATCGAATATAATTAACATGACAAATTAAAATGATAAGAAGTTTGAAACGATAATATTCACAATTTCATCATAATTGTATTAATATTGATTAAGTATTATTTATTAAGCGCTTTAACAATGACAGGATTAATCTCCTCTGAATTATACAGGATGAATCAGAGTCATTGAATCAGTTCACCCTATAAAAAAATTATCGCACACACGTTATAATCCAATTAGATATAAAGTCGATAATTTTCTCATAGGGTAAAAAGTTGATTCAACGATTCTGATTCACACAGTATATTTACATACTACGTAACTTTTTGTAATCATCTACGTTAGGTATAATATTTCAATATGTTGTGCTGCAAATTATCGATTACATAGTCCGAAAAAGAGTGCATATCTTTTTTATGAGACTCTGCATCTATAACAATAAATTTTTGAAATTTTAATTATCTTAACAATTTTAATTTAATCTGACAAGAAAAAATGGAAGGTAAGACTGATGTCATAAATACAAAAAGAAATATCTAGATCAAAGTTTGAACAGAAAAGTTATCTGCTTACTTAATATAATTTCATTCGGAATTCCTTCCACACATACGCTCAATTTTTTGAGGTGACGTTTTATCCGCGTGTACCTTTCAAAAAATGTTATCAGTTTATTCATATTTATGTTCTCTATTGCAAGCGCTTCCCTTTCATATCTATTAAATATGTATTGCTGCTTCGTAATCTCACTCCAGTTTTTGTTAACTTCGTTTTTTTAAATCTCTGCATCGTCATGTTGCTTTAAAATTCTCAGCTCTTCTTTGACATGATCTAATTTGCTTTCTGAGAACTGCATTAACATCATTTTAAACGAAATTAGAAAGTCCTCGATCAGACGATCAACGTATTCAAACGTGTATTTATATGCCTGAATATAAACAGTAATAGAATATCCTAATATTTTATTAATATCTCTACGATCACACGAAATATAAATAAGCCCTTCAGTTCGTAGCTGATTCATTAACGGTTCTTTCATTATCATCTAAAAGATTATTATTTAACAGATAATTGTGATATGCAAATAAAATCAATCACAATAATCAAAAATGCACATTTCATTACTTTTAAAAATAAATAAATATAAATTAAATATCCATGTATTTAAATGTATAAAACAATGTTATTAAATATTTACGAGCATCAACTCGATTAACACCGATGTTTCAATGGTAGAAACATCGACTTGATAATAATGTGTTACTATAGAGTCGACACATGGTTAATATTTTTCAATTTGTAATAATTAGATTTGCGTGTGGGTATACTTGCTACTCTACAATTAATTCGTGTGATGAAGGATTGTATAATATCAATCGTATGGCCTTTCGTTATGTTGTCTTGCACAAGGTACTGGATGGACAGAAAATTGTTGAAGGACTTTACAAAGCCTTGGAAGTCTTTAAAATTAATATATTTATATAGAGATTCGTACTTGTGAACGTACGTATAGTAGGGCCACTTTAATATCCAATACTTATACATTACAGTGATATATATATATATATATATATATATTCTATATATATAAGTATTGTTATATGTCTAGATTATTACTTACTCTTTTGGTGTACCAATTTTCAGAGAACAAATAATATGAAGGTTTATATGACACATCGGCCAATAAAACTTCGGGAGATACCAAATCTTCAAAATATCATCATCGTATACTTTTACAAGATATTTCGAAGTTTCTGCTAATACTGGTATTAAAGAGATATTGTCGACAAGAAATGCATTGAATAATGATAAATTAAAATCAAGCAATGGCTCGATGGATTTCCAATATTCGATCCGCTCCTTTGGTAATGCGGTAATTGAGCAATAAGTTTTGAAACATGTTGTACCTAAATCTAAATCATCGCCGAAATTCATGATATTCACCGTCTCTGGCGTCAAAAAATTCAAACATTCTTGTATAACTACTGGGTTATATTCGAAATAAGTATGCTTTCCAGTTAAATAATCACGCGACGGATAGAAATGCATACGCTTACATAAATCAAACACGTCATCGTTCTTATTAAAAAATCTAAAAAAACCTCGAAATATAAGTGACATATCTTATGTATAATAATAGTATTTTTCTTTTCTACATATCAATTTATTTCTAAATTGATTTACCTAAAATTATTTTTTCCAATCTTGTAAAATAATACATTATACATCCATTCTTGTAGACCAGACCTTTTTACTAATTTAATAAAGGAAAATATTGCATAGAACGTCATTCAATTGCTGTTGTCCCTCACGGGAGAGTTGAACTATAATCTCGAATAAAACATACATAGAGTTGTATCCGAAACCATTATCGTTATCACAGTTACTACAGAACAAATCAATCACCACATTTTTTTACGCAGATAACTAGTTAAAGATCCACTTCCTTTATTCTTAATAATCGATGAAATATATTTAAATGGTTTACTTCGGTACTGATTATTGAAGGCAAAATCCATATTACATGTAACTGTAAAAGCCAAGTTTTATTTTTGTGCATTTGTATCATATGCACGGCTCTTTTTGAATTTGCTTGTCTAAGTTACATACTTGGTTGATATCTTTGATGGATCTATTATAATTTTATACATATTTTTGGAAACGACAGTATCAAAAAATTGATCGTTTTCAAATTTGGGAGAAATATCAAAAGATAGCCAATTACTTAGTATACCAGCAAAGGAGTCTGTGACATATTTTTCTAATATATCCAGTAGTAATTTCGCCTATAAAAAGATGTAAGCATTACTTACTATAAATTAACTATATTTAATAATAAGAAATCGATCGTTCATTGCAATTGTAAATTATTAAAGTTACCTGTATTGCTAGCGTCATTCATTCATTGAGCACTATAATGGCGCTCTCTGAATTTATGCAACTCTTCGTACAGCTTGTCATCATCTACAGTATTGTGATGTTAACGCTTTCCAGTGAATCCTATTGGGTGGAAGACGAATTCGAGCATTATCGGCCAGTATTAGTTCTTTTCTATTTTTGTCACAAAACAAGAAACTGGACTGAAACTCTATGTGAACATGAAACATTAAAAATAAACTGTAGTTGCTGCAACAATATTACTTATATATATACCGTATTCTATGACCTCTCGCTCCCGCATGATGGCATTTTTCTTCATCAAGGATGATCAATGAAAAATTGAACAAAATGATCAAGAGCTGATTCCAATTGTTTCACTGAGACATCAAAGTAAAATCGTGTGTACTCGCAATCTGTTCCACTATCAGTAGTGCCACTATAGAGACTGACAAATTCATTGAAATTCTGCAAATAGAATAATATTTATGTATTTAAATGCACAAAAATGTATTTTATAATAATTCACTTATCATGTTTTAATACCTCAAGATATTTTTTGGATCCCATGAAAACTATGCGCTCAAGCAAATGTGCCAGGCCTGGAAGGTCTGGTAGATCGTTAAAACTGCCTACTTTCACACACAAGCCACAAAATGCCTGGGTTTAAATATATATATATATATATATATACTTGTACATATCATGCGTTACATACAAAATTTTAAATTGATCAAGCACAACACAGTAATGGGATTATTAGTGAACAGTTTACACATTTCGAAACGAATCGATTACAAACTCATTTACAAATAATAGAGGAGTCATGTTTTTTGAACAGAAATATCAGATATAATTAACAATATCAAGCCTAACTACGTTCGATGAATACGCTATTAATGTCATTGCGACATTTTATCCTTTTACGTTTGATGATATAGATAGATGAATACAATTGCACTAATTATACGCTTCTGAACACAATTTTAAAGAACTAGATTATTTTTTATGAATTTATAAATCTCTGATATTATAATTTCAATGAAATTTTAGTAACGGATTATGTAGAAAGATAATATGATAGAAATGTCCTAAAGTGCTAACTGAATTGTCTTATTTATACCTTCGATATATCTCTTTTAAATCGTTTTGCAGGACTAAATTCATCATGATCTTTATAGTTCAATTATCGTCAAAATTCGTTCCTTCCAATCCAGATATTAGCAAAGCTGTTAAACCATTTTGTAGTCTAATGACTCTAAAGTTGAAAGACAAAACAAATAACAATAAGATGAGGAATTACTGAGGATCACATAAAAACACTTACTTTTTCTTTGTAGAAAGTACATTGTAACATTTCTCTTAAAAAATCATCATCACACTAAATAATATTATATAACTCACGAATATTTCAATTGAAATCATCTTTTTTGCTAAGTCTTCACCCCGGGCTCACCTATATTCGGCCTTATCATACTCCGATTTGTCAAATCGACTCCAAATATTTCTTGCCTTCGGTCGTACGCTCCGTCTCTGACATTATATCAATGTAGAGAAACTAGATATTATAGACAATACGATCCAATCGGAGAACTTAAAATAAAATTTTTATGTGTTCCAAGTTTCTTTCCATTAGACTGGGCACAGTTTTAAACAGCACTCTAGCCGACACTTTTTCACTCTATATGTTGTCTGCCCTTGAACGAATATCAATATGAAAGTCAATACCAGTGTCTTGTGTATATACATTGTAACAGAGTGGAAATAGAAATAATAAGCAGCGTCATAGATATCCGAAAAATCAGAATTTTGTATCAGTATTTTTGTTTTTCAGCAATGAGTACATGAATTCATTTCTATCTGTTTCAATTCCTGAAACTTTTGTTTTATCACGTACTTTACGTAAACTTAATCAGAGATTATTTAAAAATTACTTGAAACCAAATTTCAGTCTGTACAATTCTACTCTAATGTAATATCTCTTCCATGTTAAATAAATACCAGAAAATTTGTTATACTTGTAATTGGCTCAGGAATATTAGATTTTTTGGAGGCAAAATTGCCATAAAAGATATGTTTGCAGGAATTTGTTCAAAATAACGTATTATACAATATATTAAAAGTCTTAATTCCCAACGAATTTTGAAAACTTTTCATCTTCGGAAAAATGATAAAAAATGCGGTTTTTCAAAAATATCTCGAAAGGAATTTATTTTATCGGAACAAAAATCATTATCAAAAATGGAGTTGATAAAATTAGAAACAATTTCATTTATTTTTAAGGTCGTACAATCAATTCTCTCCAATTCTTTCCATGATAGAATTTTGTAAGAATGTTCTACTTTTGATTATTTCGACAATTGAAACTTTTTTCATAAATATTTCAGATTTAGCTCTATTTTTACGTACAAACTAACTCTTATAAAGGTGGAAGATTATTAAATTCCCTATAAAATCATTTTCTATTCATCCTCGTATGATCAATATTTTCTGAGATACGATTTTAAGAAAGTTTTCTTTTATTTTTGAATGAAACTTATTTTTTAATGATTTATGTAAATATCTTGGATTCGGCTACTCCTGCATAAAAAGTATTTATTCAAAATGACAAGTTTCCTACAAATTTCCGACAAATTTTTTATTAAACCTTGTACGAAGAACAGTTGTCGAGGTAAATAAATTTTCTCAAATTGTAAGGGTGATTACGATAACTGCATGTGGCCTCTCAAGATAGAAGTTATATTTAAGAGCACTTTTTGTAAGGAACACAGGAAAAATAAAAGATTCTATAATATTCAATATTCAATTTGATAATCATAAGTTAATTTTATGATCAATTTGATAATAACTTTTTATATAAACAATGATCATTGACTAAAATATTCTTATTATTCAGGACATTGACCTTGACAAGATATGTTAAGAATTTCATCTCATCCCCTCCCTACCACGAGTTTCTACGCGAAGCGACTTCCACCTCATTTTGCTCCAGCACGACTTTCCGCGTGAAGCGATTCTCACCCCACCATTTCTCTTGCTGTGGGATGTATGACTTTCCACGCGATGAGACTCCCATCTCACCTCTCCTCTCTGTTACAACACCATGATGAAAGGATTACATGGTATGTGCAATTCGGCCATGTTACGCCTACTTTTGTTTCTCATCGTCAATAGTCATCACGAAAGAGCTATCAACTGTAAAACGCGAAATAGGGGTGATATTCACAATCCATTTTTATTTTAAATCTGTCTTAAATAATGTCTTAAGATGCTATATAATCAGATTGACTTATAACATCTTAAGCTTGTATTTAAGATAGCCCTAAATGTAAGAATCGACTATGAATAACGGTTTGTTTCGCATCGTGAAGTTGGTGAATCTTTGCACGATCAATCCTGATAAATTTTATTATTAATAAATGTAATGTTATTACAAAAAATGAGACTGAAACACTATAGTTGTTATATTAATAAAGAACAATTGGACAAAGACTGAATAGCAGCAGTAATAAGCAGTCCTGCACTTTATGATTTTCTCCTATCTCTGAAAGAAAGAGGAAGAAAACAAAAAGATACTTTATAGAGAGAAGTCGGTTTATATTTAAGAGATACATAATGGTCGCGACCAGAATGCGCTTTTTCGCAATGTTACTTTGTTCGGCTTTGTTTGGTTTTAGATAATTTTTTGGTTGATTTTCTTCCAAAAAAATAAATGGAATTACTTTAAAATCAATTTGAAATTGTATAATTTTAAAGAAATTGAAGATCAATTTGTAAATGAATCATGTTCGTTATATTTCTAATTAAAATTGTATGTTACACAATTATACACCTACAGAAGCGGAAAAATGTTGGAATTATTTGAAAGATTGCTACAGGAAATCTAGAAAATCAAAAAATAACAAAATGTTGCACATGAAAGTGGTGTGGCAAAAATTGAAATCACGAAGCATCCGCAAAGCATGAATGACCTATAATAATTGGTGCTCGTTTAAGCACCAACTGCAATAACTACATTTTAATTGTTCCTCCTGTAAAAAAAAATATATATATAATTATATATATTTAATAATTTATAAATATATATATATATATATATTTATAAATTATTAAAATACGAAATATTTTGTAGATATATAAAATGATTATGCTAATGAAATGATCCCATACAGCACAGAAAGATTGCAGAAATATTGCAGAATAATTTCACTGAAACATTGCAATACTGCATGGCAAAACGTGCTGATTCGTTGCTGCAAGATTCCAACAATTAAGATGTCCGCTTTTTGTTATATTGCAACGAAACATCCAGCAATTTTACAATGTAATGTATTTAGATAAATTTTTTATGAAGACTCTAAAGTAAAAACTATTTTCTGTACATATATCTCATTAACTTTAATTTTTTTACAAATCGCATTTTTAGTGATATGTGCTTTCTATAAAGCAATTTTTTAATGATAAAACCATAAAATATTCCAATAAATGTAGTATTAATTTTGAAGGATAAATTTGTTCGTAAAAATAAAGCATATATGTGCCCCGAACAAACTACAAATATTATCTATATTAACATAATAATACACTCGCTTGGTAAGTTAATCATGGATTAAATTAATCGCAGTGATTTTTTTTAATTCGAAGTCACTCCGAGTCAACTAAAATCGATTAAAAAATGAATGAGTATGAAATTTATCAATAAAGTTCGGGCGCTGGTTTATTTTTGCGTTCACATCATATAAATACATCATCGATCACATAATTAATATTTCGATAAATCGTTTTCGCAGCTTAAGTGCTTATCTTATCCAATAATGATGCATTGATTGTATCCAAATTCGATATTATACAAAATCTTTTGATTTCATATTTAAAATAAATATAAAATTTAGCTAATAAAATGGCCATCAAATAATAGATCAATAAATTTTTTATTTAAATATAAAATGAATTATATTAATTGTTATATTATAAAAACGATTGTTAAATTAAAAGACTACACAACATAAATATTGTAAAAACTTATATTTTTATATTATTATTATTGTAATAATTAAAGAATTACAGTTTTGCAATGTTTGTGGAATATTACAAGCATATTACTGACATTTTGCAGGCATATTGTTAATTTACATTACTGTAATATCTCTGCAATGTTACATTGCAATCTGCAATATTGCAACATTACAGCAATATTACTTCAATCTTCTGTGCTATATGAGAATACGAGACAATGGGATAAATTTAAACTTAACGATGATATACCAAAGAGGTAAATAAAAATAGAATTTTAAAATGAAATAATAAGAGATATAGAAATTGCTTTCTTTATTAGTTTTTTTAATGTTCTCATTTTTGCAGATTACAGATACTGGCAGAACAATATATCAGAATGTGCCGGTTTTTTCATCTATTTTGAAACACATAGATGCGATTATTACATTTTACGCTATTTAACTAAGTACTCTCAGACAATCGCTAATAAATGAGTAATAACTTCAGGTACCTACAGTAATATTGTTTTCGCATTTGCAATTATAAAAATGTCGTTGTTTATGTTATTTGTATTTTTAGTTTATTTTTTCTAATAAGTAAGAATAACAGATAATAATGAATGTATTAAGTTGATTATTTATAATGAAAGTTTTATAACTTCTATGTACTTTTATTGTTTTTGTAGAGTATGATTTTCATATCAAGTTTGTTAGTGATTATATTTTCATCACAGTACAGTATATACTGTGATGTGTTCATTTTTTCTAGATTGTTTCATGTAACAATATATAAAAAATTCTCTTTACTAATGTAGTTATTCTCATACTTATTTATCGGGGAATTTTTATATTGAAATTAATATTTTATAAACTTTCTCTAATATATTTTTCTATATTTTTTAGAAATGTATTACTGCATATTATAAACGTGTATGATGAAATAAATTCTGTTTAAAATATGGTAACAAAGAAATATTTATTCATATTGATCGTTTTCCAACAAAAACAATTGGTACGATACAGTTGTAATATAGAAAATCATTTCATCCTTATTGTTCGCCAATAATAAACAAAGATGAAATGACTCACTGTATCTACTCACTGTGTCTCTTGCTGAAAAATGTTCATTTTGTGTTATTTATAAAAATATGTATTTATCTTATAATTAAAATTTTTTGTATAAAATGTATTTATACAGACAAACCTTATACAAAGAATGAAATGATAATCTTAGAAAATTAGGATTTGTATGCAGTTATTAATTGTTTAATATAATAACAGACCACTTTCCTTTATATAGGGGAGCTAATAGACTCATTTTTCAGTTTCGAATTTTTACAAACAAAATTAAAAGATTTATCGAAAAAATGAATTCTATACCAACTACTACATAATTTGACTACCTAATAATATTTTAATAATAAGATGAAACTGATAACTAATATGAAAAAAATGCATTTGTCTAATACATTCCATCTGATTCAAGTCGGGATCGAGGTAATTCGACAAAGATTATTAAAGTAAAGATTAATGTATTTTAAGCTACATATTTGGCTACATATTAATAAAACTTTTATAAAAATATATTTTGAACACAACATTCGCTTCACAGGGCAAACAATACTTCTTTTTGCAAAATTTGTTCATTTTGTAAAAACACATCGAATAAGCCTAGTTTTCGAGATTGGACATGAGGGAACTAAACTTATAATATTTACATTCACTGAGGAAAATCTCTTTAAAGGAATAAAATTTTGAGTATTTTAAGAATCGTCACTAAATGAGTCATACAGTTCCATGCTGTGATTAATCTACTATCCCCATCCGTTTATTTTTTAAAAACATTAATAATATACGATAACAGAGACACATAAACAAAAAAATCCGTTGGATTTTATTAAGTAAGAACTACACTTACTATCTAAGTAAAAATTAAATATCTCAGACAATCATATATGATAGTAAAACAAAAACTTTAAGAATAAAAATATTTATTTAGGTATACGATTTTTTAAAATTGTGGCATAACTTCTATCATAGATGTGTTCGCAATAAGATGTTACAGAAGATGTTACACTTAGCGGCAATCGCTGCTGCGTGTTCAGGCATTTATGCATGTCTGTGTTTTGTTTTTAATGTAGCCTCGATTATTCTACTTATTCCTATATTCAATTGATCCCGGTCTCCTCTAAAATATGGGTGCAAAAACGAGTGAATGGGAAATTTGTGTGGCTCATGAAGAATTATCGTTCTGAATTATCCATATGGTCGAAAGATATTAAAGCTGCGAAGAATTTAGCATTATCTATATGAATGTATATTATTTAGCATTATCTATATGAATGTATATATTAAATCATTTAAAGACAGTATGCTGCCGAGAATTGTTTATTTTGAATTTCATTAAAATTTTTTTTCTATTTCATAATTATTCAGAGTCACCTAGTATTTATAAGTACATATATGGATTTCCATGAAAGTATACTACTTTGGATTTATAAACATGTGTTTATGTATCATCTAATAAAAACTGAATATATGTGATGTTGAATATTACTTACCAAAATAAATGAATTAATCAAAATGAAGAATCCAGTATGAATTTAGCACATTTATTACCTGTTGTAAAAATAAACAATATTTCTGTTGGTAATCTTTTTTATGATGGTGCGTGGCAAAAACTCATAAAAGGCATATTGAAAACATCTATGGACAAATGCAACACGGTAGGAATGCACATGTTTTCTTAATTTTTAAATTTTATTAAATTAACTGAACATATAATCTTTACTTAAGTTTAAAAAAATTGATAAAACATGTATTAAATTTTTAATCAATAAATATATTTATTGTTATTACAGCACCGATGTAAAAAAATGCTATCAATCTGCTAAAAAAGATTTAAAACTTGAAGTAACATGTCTGTTAAGGCTGAAATACAAATCCAGCTTATGAGAATGCATTGAAATGAATTGAAATGGATTCAGATTTTCAGAAATATTGATTCACGAATGTTAAAATGAATGCTTTTCAATCCTGAATGCATTCTTATTTATTTATAGGAATTGCATGAATTATATCTCTATGCTTTTCAATTAAAAAATAATATTGGCTTTTTTTTTGCGCGCGTGCACACGCACGCACACACACACACACACACACACACACACACATACACCCAACACACATTGTGAATACTATTCAATTCAAAATTTTGGATAGAAAATGCAGTTTTTCAATCCAATTACATCCAATTGAATCCAATTAAATCCAAAAAAAGTATTCACTATTTAAAATATGCATTCGGATAGAAAAAAATTTCAATCCATTTTAATCCATTCTCATTTGCTGAGAAATATTATTAGATTATAGATTTAGATTTATGTCCACATTAAAATGCCCAGTAAACCCAGCCCAGTAAATATTTTAAATAGTAAATACTTTTTTTGGATTTAATTGGATTCAATTAGATTCAATTGGATGCAATTGGATTGAAAAACTGCATTTCCTATTCAAAATTTTGAATTGAACAGTATTCACAATCCACAAAAAAAGCTAATATTGTTTTTAAATTGAAAAACATAAAAATATGCTCCATGCAATTTCTATAAATGAATAAAAATTGAAAAGCATTTAGGATTGAAAAGCATTCATTTTAACTTATAACTTTATTTATAATTAATTTATAACTTAATATTTTTGAAAATCTAAATCCATTTCAATTCATTCTCGTTTGCTGGATTCCTTTCAATGAAATAAACTATGATTGCTTAAATTCTTATGTGTGATGCAAGAGGCTGTGCTTCCCGCTTAAAGCCGCGATGTTTTATGCTTAAGAAAATGAACCAATCAAAGTCTTTTATTTCCTTCAGCGAGGAGCACACATGTTTTATGCGTTATGCAAAAGTCTGTGCTCTCCGCTTAATACTGGCCTAGTTTCCAACAGAAGCATAAGGGCTGCCTATAGTCGAGCATTCCCCTGTCGTTTGACTATAACAGGGGAATACTCCACTGTAGTTGGTTGATTCTTACATTCTGATCCGGTTTAAACCCTTAGTGGAAACTAAGCCACTTTTACTAATTTGTATGCAACAGCTTACTTACCCTTATGCTTCTTCTCGCTGAAGGAAATAAAAGACTTTGATTGGTTCATTTTCTTCTGCATAAAACATCGCGGCTTTAAACGGAAGTACAAACTCTTGCATAACATAAAACACATAAAGCATAAGAAATTCAAGTAATCATAGTTTTATATTTCATTGAAAGAAACTCAGTAAACGAGAATGGATTGAAATGGATTCAGATTTTCAGAAATATTGATTTACGAATGCTTTTAAAAATGAATGCTTTTCAATCTTGAATGCATTTTTATTCATTTATAGGAATTGCATGGAGCATATCTCTATGTCTCCCAAAATAATATTAGTTTTTTCTGTGCATTGTGAATGTTTAATTCAAAATTTTGAATAGGAATACATTGTATGGCGGTGTCAAATGTCGAACGCATGAGTATTCGGTTGTTGGCTGTCGCATGGAAAGAAACAATCGATCATGATTGGTTAATTTCTTACGGCGCGACATACAACAATGTCTCCCGACTGATTGTAGACTAAGCCGTATGCGGCAGCCCTTAGGGACTCCGCACGATAAAAGGAACAGAGAATAGAGAATAAGAATTTCAACCTATCAGAAACTGCGTATTCCACAATACATGATTTCTGGTAGGTTGAAATTCTTATTCTCTGTTCTCTGTTTCCTGTTCTTTTTATTGTACGGAGCCCTTTAGGCTTTTGCTGTGTTATGCATTTCATGTGCAACAGGCTTAAGGCTTGTTCTTTTTGGCTGAACTTTTGTACCAGTTATCTTTCTACCTTTTCTCTCCAGGAAAGAAGAAGAAGAAAGATGAACTGGTACAAAAGATCAGCCAAAAAGAACAGACTTCTATCACAGTTGTGTCAAAATCAAACAATCGCATGTGTTTGTTATGTGGCTAGAGTCTAAATTGATTTTAATTATTTTGAACGTGTAAAATGGGAAACAAAAGGAAGAAGCGTGATGAAGATGATTATGAATATGATTCAGCTCCTAAACATTTGCAAATAGGTCATATCAAGAATCAAGAAAAACGTCTTATCGTTATACTGGAAAATTCTCAATTGGAATCTGTAAAAGTAAGGTTATATTTCCTTTTACATCTAGTGATAATTACAAATTTAACAATGCTTTTTATTATTATCAATTATTTAGTTACATTTTTATAATTTTATTTTTCTACATTAACAAGCATAAAACATAATTGCAGGTTGGAAATAGCTTTGAACTGTTGAATTGCGATGATCACACAAATATTTTGAAAAAATATAAGCGTGATCCAGGCACATGTAGACCAGATATCACTCATCAGTGTCTGTTAATGTTAATGGATAGTCCGTTAAATCGAGCTGGATTGTTACAAGTTTATATACATACAGAAAAAAATGTATTGATAGAAATCAATCCACAAACCAGAATACCAAGGACATTCAAACGTTTTGCTGGATTGATGGGTAAATGTTGATGATCATTTTAACTATATCATAATAGATAAATAAACTTAAATAGCAATAATAAAGATTTATAAATTTATTTTTATTATAATATTATTATAAGATTATAAGTGATTTCTACATATCCTTTTAGGACAGTATTAATAGTCCGTTTCTTATTAAGATCGTCTTAAATAATATATGAAAATCTCTGATTGATTTAGGACTGAGGCTTACATGAGGCATTTTCAAATATAAGAATTGTGTGTGACTATAAATACTAGCCTTCACTGTTAAATAATTCATAATGTTAAGTCATATCTAATTTGAGTTACTTTTTAATCATTCTTATAGATCGTTACTGTTCCTATTTCACTAATTTCATTAATTTAACTAAAACAATAGAGTTAACCAGTTTAATTCAAGCAATGTATTAATTTGACTCAAATTTAATTTATTATTTGCTATGTGTGTATGTTAATAAAAACATATACTATTTACTTTGAAACCATGCAATTTGATCACAAAAATGATTGATTAGATGTGATTTTTTTAATGTGATTTTTTTTTAACATGTTTTTGAATTAAAATAATCTATTTTAACTAGGTAGTTAAAAATAAACTATTATCTAATGTAAGGAATTGATTTAAATTCGATCCTTTAATATTTCACAATATATTTAATAGTATAGTATAGTAGATTTTATTATTTATACTTAACATTTAGTAAAATTGTATAAACCTAAGTTATATAAACCTAGCTATTACTATTTGATAATATTATTAATGTATTAAGTGTTTTATTACAGTACAATTATTACATAAATATGGTGTCAGAGCATCGGATGGTCCAATGAAGCTTCTTAAAGTAATTAAGAATCCTATTACAAATCATTTGCCAGTTGGTTGTCGAAAGATATTGATGTCATTCAATGCAAGTAAAGTACTAAATCCAAGAGATCTTGTACCTACTGAAGATCCCATTGCTGTCGTAGTTGGAGCTATGGCGCATGGTCAAGTAAGTTATTATTATTAAAATGATATATTACAACTATTATATTAAAAACTATTTTATAAAATATTTTATATTCTTGTTTCTTTGTAGGTCAAAACAGATTACACAGAAGATACCTACTCAATTAGTAATTATCCTCTCTCAGGTGCCATTGCCTGTAGTAAATTATGTACAGCATTTGAAGAAGTTTGGGGAGTTGTTTAATAAAAAAAACTAATATTGTATATTTATGTTTTATATACTTCGAATTTATATAAATTTCGAGAACCCAATTCGAAAGATTTTCTGAAATGGGCAATATTTTAGTAGAGCAATTTTCTTGTCTTATTGTTATGATACCTTCCTTTTTGAAGTTCCTTTTTGATGTTCTTTCTGAATAAATTTTTAATATTAGGTGTAGTAAAAATAATGAATTTTGTTTTTACTACACCTAATATATATGTACATTTCATTCGGCAACATAGATATGATAAAATTGCTAAATGAAAAAAAATGTGACAAACTGATGTGCATTAACACATACATGGCGACAAATTCAAAAGTGTTTAATCAAACACATTCATTATAACATTTGAAATTTATATCAATTGTAAAATACACGAATGAAATAATATTATTAAGTATAAATAGTTAACTTTTTTTCGTGTTTATTAGCGCTCATAATAATCAGAATGATTATATTCATTTGTGCATTTATAATGTTATAAATTCACACATGAATACAATAATATTATTTAAATAAAGATCTATTATAACATGAATATTTCATTAAATATTAAATTAAATATTAATGAAATATTTAAGTAAAATACGATTTATATCATAATAGATTTATACTTAATAATATTATTTTCCTGTGTGTTTTATAAATGATATTTCAAATGTTATTGAAAGATGAAAAACTCTGAAAAATGAAAAAAATTTATATATATATATGTATATATATATACAAATAAATTTTATTAATTTGTAGTTGATGTAATTGTAGGTCTATTTATGTTACTTGAAATTCCTCAAATTTTTTATACTGTTGTAAAATGTACATTCGGGTACAAGGCAACGTGAATGCACGTTATACAGTTATATGATGAAAAATATATCATGTTAAACACATTTTTGATCAAAAATTAATAACAGGGAAAGAATAGATACGACAAAACAAAACTTTTACTATTTGAAACTATTTGTTTAGAATTTATTAGATTGAGAAAGTTGGGAAGACTAAATTCTAAGGTCTTTTAGGACAATATTTTAGAAAGTAAACAAGAGATAATCTGAACCATTAAAAATTATTGCGAAAGATGCCTTCAGGTATTTTGTTCTGCTCTCTTTTAAAGCTATACTTTTTATTTTTGGTGTGTGACGTCATGGCATCTATCTTCAGAAAAAAAAATTAGAAAAGGCATCATGTGTTCGTTGAAAAAAACGTAAATATTAATTTTAAATATTTTGAGAATGATAAAGAAAAAAACTACTAAAAATGCAACGAATAGTATCTATTATAATCGAATACCGACATTATTTTAACAAAAACAAGATGTGATACTCCGAACCGCATCTTCTTGCACGTGTGTATATATATATGATAGATTAGTCCGCTTAGTATATGTATATATACATATATATATGACTTAAATCGCGCGACGTAAAATATATATTTCTAAAAAGTAATTATTTTCATTACTTTTGTGAAGAGTGCGTAATGTGGCTTCTAAAATAAGAAGAAATCCATTGGAAAATCTTTCTCGGAATTTTTCATATAAATTTTTTAGAATTTTTATGTAAAAATTTTAGATTTTTTCAGAATTTCTGATTAATTTTGTAACTTTTTAGAAAATCTCTCAAATTTTTTAAAATTACAAATGGTAACTTTTTTCAGAAGTGTTTTGAGAAAATCTATTCTAGAATTTTTCAGATATTGTAAATCTTCATATATATCTGAAATACACTAAAATTTCTCATTCTATAATTTCTGATGAAATCCTTATGAAATCTGAAAAAATTTTAGTATTAAGTATTTTAAACGAAATTTTTTAATTATAAGAAATCTTGAAATATTTCATAATTCACATTTTGGAAAATTCTGAAAAATTCTAAGAAAAGACGTAGAGATCTCTGCATTTCTAAGTATTCCAATTCGCATACAAATTTTTCACGATCATCTATTTAAACATATTTTATTTTTCAAGTATGGAATCAAAGAATAGTAGAATCTTATGATTAAAACTATTCGGTATTCAATCGAATAGTAGACTAATACTCGGTGTGCAGCCGAATAGTAAAAATGTTGAAGACAGAATACTAAATAGTTACTAAAATATTTGTTGCCACTTTAATTCGTATTCGAACGTATAATTTCTGGAATTTTTTTCTATATCGCATATCTCGCTCTATTGATGTAAAATGCAAATTTTAATCAATTCGTTCAATTATGTATCATGCACCACGTCAACCATGTGCGGCCACGTGTTTGTGTTTATTTATATGGCTGACGTGACTCCGTCCACGTGTACGAGTTATAAAATATTTATTATATCAATTTTTCAAAATTTCTACTCCAAGATTTTGTCATATATCTGATTTTTTTTAATGTGTGCATTGTAAAAATCTATTGGGAAAAAATCAGAAAGGAACAATAGATCTGTTTCTGGAAATCATTCGTATACCTAACGATTGATGCAAGTTCGAATTTGAATAAGATTAATTTACAATTGCAATAAGCATTATTTTAAGACTATTTTCTTTTTCCAAAGATTATTTATCTTCCTACATATTTGGCCCGATATATTTTTGTTTCTAAATATTTAGCTATCTGTTTCTCAATAGAAACCTTCGGCTTTTCATGGAATAGTCTTCTATGTTGTTCCTCAAGAATTTATTTTATTGTATGCACAGTACAATATCTTGAACAAAGAAAAAAATCTTTTATCGTAGGAAAACCATAAATAACACCGTAGAAAATTTGACACATTTCGAAATTCTTGATCCGTCATGCTAACAAAAACCGATTACCGTTACTTTTGTAATTTTGTACTGGTCAGGTATCAGTATACTCTATCGCAAATGCAATGACTCATCAATATCTGTCCCTTGAACGATTGGTCCGCGTCAGAGAGACGCCACAAGCGCGAGCCAATCGCCGGTCAGAACGCGAAGATTAAATGGCGACCGGAAAGAGAGAAACGCGCAGAGTCCAACGCATCATCGCGTACCTATCGCCTTACGTACGTATCTCTTCTCTTTTTTTTTTCTTTTCCCCCTGACTTTCGCATATCATTACGTCATCGGAGCGGAGAGGCGGTTTTGTCAATGTCAAGAATCTCGGGGAAGAGTTTCACGCGTCAGAGTCGAAACTGGTCGAAACTGCCGGTCTCGGCATTTCGCCGTTCGCGTTGTCAGTCGTCAATCGTCAATCGTCAGTTGTGGTTCAACGCAACCACGCAGTGAGAGTTGATTCATCGTAGTGCGAGGTAGTGGTCGAGTTTCCGAGTGATACACGCGCGTCCACATATACGTACATACACAAAGACATTGATACGAAGGACTCGCCATATTGTGCCGCCGGAGTGACGCCGCCGCGTCGAACGCACGTGGTCGGCTGTCCACCAGGAGCCTCCTGATAAACTGATGAAAAACGGTAGTTGCTCGAAAATTATCATATTTTTCGTGAGCATGCTACCCCCGACGGAACGAAGTCACTACTAAATCAAGCCGACACTTGATTTGACTCTCGTAGTGGCGTGTCACGAGTCTACGATTCTGCCCGACGCGACGCGGTGATTTCGGTGATTCGGTGAAGGCCGTGGCGTTGATGATAGCGGAGATGATAGCGGAGCGTCTATGGACGAGCCGTTATCACCGTTGATATTATTCGCGATATCGCATCTCCCCGCGCTCGTTCGACAGTCTCGACTCTCGAGGCCGTGGTGTACGAGGAACCGGAGGGACGAGGGGGAGATCGATCGTTCTCATGTATCGCCATGTTGGATAAGAGCGTTAACGGAATCCGATAACGACGTGTCCGTGACGAGACGAACGTCACGTCACGGCGAAACGCAATGTAAAATCGCGCGGCCACGAAAAGCCTTGGCCACGTGCTATCGGCTCTCTTCATATCGTTGCGCCTGTCAGCTTTGGAGCGACCGTTAAGACGCGGTCGGTACCTTCGTGAGTCGGTAATTATGGATTTTGCGTCTCGCACTTTCCCATGATGCGTCGCGTGGCAACAGCAGAATCGTTGGAATCGGACCGTTCCTCGGCACGGGCCACGGGCACGGCGATAAGTAAAGTTTCGCTCCGGCAATCTGATTGCCGCGCGCGATGCGACGAGTTTCTCCGACGATCACGAACGACACGAACTCTTATTAATAATATTATTGATAACTACTGATACCTATATATTTCTATCTCGTTTTCATCGAGAAGTGCATTATGGGTGGAAACTGGAAATTAATTTCTGGTTTGGTTAATAAAGCCTGTACACGATATACGCAAAATAAAGATTTGTAAGCGCAAATATATATATATACATATATATATACATATATTTCTGTTATCTGTAACTCTCTAAGTAATAAATGTGTGACTAAAACTAAATTCAGGTCAATGCCTGATTTTTCACATTTCGCCTGCATGATCAAACGAGAGGTATTCCTTCATCTATCCATTTCTAGAAGCTCACATGCGTTGTAGGAAGAGAAAACCAATACGCCCCCCTTCCCCCTTCGAAGGAAAAATCTCCTTGCTATTGGTCGATCCTTGCTATCGACGATGACGACGATAGATCCGTATTGAGCGGTATTGTTGAACTAAATAGAACGAAGCCCGTTAGGCGTCGCTGTGGTATTTGTAATTGGCGCGCTTGCGTTGCGTTGGAAGTTCACGTCGCTAGTCTCGCCGTGCGCGGCGAGGGAGACGGGTCGTTAGTAGGGAACGGTGGAACAGAACCATTTCGGTACGTCGCGGAAGAATGCGTAGCCATTGTTGGTGCTGCGATCGTTAGTTTCTAGATCCGAGATCGCCATGGGCACGGAAAGGGACTCGATTGCGCGGAGCTCGAGGATAACGTCGACGGGACACGAGGCGTAGCATTGATACGCGTACCGCGATTCGTGCTGGGAGAGACGGACGCGCGTGTAAGTCTAAGACTATAAGTTTGCTCTCTCTCGGAGTGAGTGTCGGACCGCGTCTCCGCGACCCGCGTTCCCAACTCGTCCCGTCTCGTTCATCGTTGCGTACGCCGTACGCGAACCGAGCGCTCGCGCTCGCACGAGTGAGAGTGAGTGCGGTGATATACGGTGGGGCCACTAACTCGCTTACGGCTTACGGCGGCCATAACACCAACCAACCAACCAACCAACCAACCAACCAACCAACCAACCAACCAACCAACCAACCAAACTAAACCGAGACGAGCGAGGGAGAAAGCGTAGAAGCGTTAAGGCGTAGAGTGCGAGTTGTCCCGGGGGCCGTGTCGTAGTGCCGTACGTAGTGCTAGTGTTTTTCGATTCGACTTGCCGTGTGTGTGTGTGGATAAGCGGACTTCCGTCTCGTGATCAGGTAAGCGATCCCGCGCGACGCCGGGAGCTTGGCGAGCTCGGCGTTCGCCGTTCCCCGTAATCCGTTGTAGGTGTAATGGTGTATAAGCGTTCTCTTAGTTTAGCGCGTGTGGCGCGTTATAGCCGCGGCGGTGCATGAGCGCGGCACGCCGCGCCGCATCGCGGTACGCCGTGCGACGTAGCGACTAGCGACAAACGGCGCGGGCCCTTGGCTTGGAATGGGAGTTGGGAGCAGGGAGCTTTCTTTCCTCAACGGCCATACCGCCATGTTGAGACCTACGCCGAATACGAGTGTACTGTGTAAGGCGGTGCGGTGCGATGTGTGTGCGTGTGCGTGTGATGTGTGTGTCTGTCTGTCTCTGTCTCTCTGCCCGGGTTACCGCGCGCGCCGCGGTCATCCCCGGCTCTTGCTCGTCGTCAAATTCTCACGGCGTCATCTCTCTCTCTCTCCCTCTCTTTCGCTCGCTCGCTCGCTCTCTTTCTTCCCGTGGCGCCAGTCGCCTCGTTCATTCGGCAGCGCTGGCTGGCTGGCCGGACGGACGGCGAATTGTCCGCGCGGCGGTTCACTCATGTTTGTTGTGCGTCGGCTGGGCGCGGATCCGCTGTTTTTCTCCTCGCCTTTCTCTCCGGTTGCTGCTGTCATCGTCATCAAAGTCATCATCATCGTCATCATCGTCGTCGTTGTCGTTCTCGACTCCACGCTTATTTCTCTTTCTTTTCGCGTGGATTTCGCCTTTCTCCACTCCTACCTCGGATGATTTTTTCGAGCACCTGTTCGCGGGCAAGCGCGAGATCTCTTATCTGTCTGCCCCTGATACCTGGTACGTCGTAACGTAAAGTGTTCTGGCACTTGGCAGGATCCTCCTTTCGATCGCATTCACAGAAATTCGTTCATCGATGGCCAAGATTTAACCGTCGTTATAGACACGATGTATCATCTTCTCCCGCGCGTATTGTCAATTTTGCATTTTAACAGCTTCCTCGCTTTCTATACCAGTGTAACACTTATTTGTGCTACTTTAGTCACAACTTTCCATTTTGGCTCGCTTCGATGAAGAACTCTGGAATACGCCGAATCTTGGATCCAGTTCCAGATTCAAGTGAATTTTTTTTATGTTTGGAAATGAAGAATTTCGGATGTTCGAATGTGTGACAATTCCATTGGATATTTCCTTATGAAACCCCAGATGCATCTCTTTGTACAAAAATCATGTCGCTGAAAATCTCGTCTCTTGTGTAATTTTATTCTAATTGTTATTTCTTTTGCATAGAATTAAGTTAGGCATTAGACTGGTGTAGATTAATGTCTTCTAGTTTATACATGTTTATAGAAATATCCCTTTTTTACAACAATGTATATATATATTATATATATATATATATATATATATTGTTAAGATAAAATTAAATTTTAATAAGGCTATCTTTCCTTTAAAAATATTGGGGGTAAATATATTATTAAAATGTTAATTACATTTTGAAAGAAAACAATATAAGCATGTAAATTATTTTGGATTATTACATATTGTGTAACAGTAACTGTACTCTTTAACAAAATAATGTAATGTATAAGAAAAAAAGAGAAAAATTTATATATATATATATATATTTTTCCGAATAACCTCTGTTAATATATAGTGATATAGTAAGAGATAGATTTTGCTTTTCCAGCATGTACTACTAGATTCAGTTTTGCATGATATGTTAAATAATATATAAATTCCCTGAGAGTACATCTCAATGTAAAAATCATTCTACAGCGATGAAACAATTTTGGGGTTGTTACAATATGGGGTCCTATTGTTATGTTATCCAGATGTTGCTAATGTCGCGAGTCTTGCCTGGAGGTACGGAGTCTCACAGCAGTACACAGGGCTGACATTCAAAGTACTACCACTCGGTAGGCTTATGTAGTGTTATGCCTCCTCGGCACCAATACTCCTGGTTGCAGCGCAATCGTCTTGGCAAGCAATTAATGAGCTGCCATGCTCAATTCAGAATATATACTTGCCATCTCAATTGTTGATGAAGCCTCATAGCGTCAAGCATCAACGTAAGGCAGTTACCTGCTGCGTAGCATTTATGTATCATATATGTCGGAAAGGTAGGTGAAGCTCATTATCGTGAAATGGATGAGCCATATATTATGAACGATTAATCGAAAAAAAAAGAAAAAAAAACCGTTATGAACCATACATATTTTGCTTGCATATTTAGATAATTACCTATCAAGTATACTCTTTGCTACATGATGAAAATTGCTAGATTATGTGTCGACTAATAATCGAAAAAATTGTCTTGAGAAAAATTCGATAAATCCCAACTCGCTAATGAAACAAGTATAAAAACATAAATGGAGTTTAAAAAATGATATATTCTTTTTGTTAAATATTAACGTAGTTTATTAGATAGGATTGATTAATAATAGCTCTTACTCTCTTTCTTACAAAATTATTACTATACTTTACAAAATATTTTAGTATAAGCCGCGTAATTAACTAATATAACAAATTTTTGTTTTGCTTTATTTTTTCTATTTTATAAATGAAACTTATTACGCTTTGCTCTTTTTGTTGCAGAAACGAAGTCAAGATGCAGCAGGTGGACACCATCTCGCAGAACAATTCTGTAAGTGATTAATATTATGCTATATTTTGCGTTAGTGTAGAATGGAGCTAGCTTTATAATTCTCTGCAATACTAAAAAGCTGCATTAAAATCCTGTAATATATCCATACTATCTACTAATTTCCCAATTTCAAACCATTACATATTACGCAACATTAGTACTCACAGCATAATATGAACTTATATAAACATAGATTGCTTCTACTTGAAATAATTGGGAGGAGTTATAATATATATATGTGTATATATATATATATATAAATTATAAATTATATGTTTTTTTTAACATTCCAGTCCAAGTAACATTTTGTAAATCATTACCTTGCTATATATGTCTGTGTAATACATTTTATATTATTTTTTATCAACTTTTCTGTGTTTGCATACATGTGTTTTGATAACTCTTAATATTGTTTGCATTTTTCATACCTTGCGTAATAGTTGATATAAATATTCTAACATACTAAAAAAGAGAACCTTGTGTTTGACTGAATAGTATGTATAAATTACAGTTAGATGTGGAGGAGCGAGAAAGGCTGTGTAATATACCGAAGGTGAGAAACCTTGTTGACTATGGTTTCCATTAAGATTATTGTTGAAATATGAATTGGCAACTAATAAATTGCTGTGTATAAATAATTTATAATTTTGCTTTAATCACTATAAGTAGTGGTAAATAATGTAGACGTAATTCTATAAATAAATATTAACTTTACAAATAAATTTTTTAATATAAAGATATTTTAAAACAAATATTGATATATTTATTAATATTACTGATATTATTATAGAGGCAAGATTCTTTTCGCTTTGCTCACTATCTTGTATTCACATAGTATTACAAACATTTCTGTATTTATGCCATTATGTATAAATGTATAATAATATTGTGTTTCAATTATTGTACGAATTATTTCTGACAATTATTTCTTATTTAATGACAAAGATTTGTTCTTACAATTTTGCATGAATCACACAAAAATGCCATTATATTTCATTTCTAAATTTTCACTATTAAATGTTATAGTCTCTAGTAATGTTTTTCTTATGCAAAATTCCAAATCGCTTGCCTGTGGTTATGGAAATTAAATATTTAGCAGCCTAATTCGCTCATACACACACATACAAAACACACACACACACATATTACATGAATAAGATCATTAATTCAAATATGTTTCATTAATAGTTTACGTTTATATAGTATTTAAGAATTTATTTTTGTTTATTTTTGTTTGTTTTCGTTTATTTATCGAAAAGTTTTCCATTTGTTATCTTGTATTGTAGATTCTACTATTTTATATATTTAGGTATCATAATAATACAAATGCGATACATAATTACATATACAAGCAGCATTCTCAGATGGAGGGATTCTCAGATCTTTGGGACGCATGCGCAATAACGTGCAAAATAGCAGACGTTTAAGCTTCTCTTTTCATTGTACATTCCACTCATTTTCTGTCTTCATTTCCCTCCAAAAATCAAGGTCAAGTAATTAAAAGTGGACAGATATTTCTGTTTAATCATGTACATAATTCCATATTTTTTAAATATTTAAAAGTGAATGTCTAATAAGAAGTGTTCCGTTTATTCTACTGTTTTATCTTCTATATTTATTTTATTTTTAAAAAACACGCTACTGTTATTAAAATGTCTATATTTTTGTATTTAACTATATACTATTGTTATCAAATGTAATATATAGGCTATATTAACAAATTTCATGTAGAAAGTTCTTGGATGTAGTCGTGTACTTTTTTTATTTTTTATTTTTTTATTTAACATTCGATAGACAACAAGAATAAAACGATACATAGCTGTACCTAGATGAAATTTCTGAACGCAGCTATAATAAAATTAATACTAAAATTATTACGTATGAAGCAGTTTTGTGAATAATATATTATTTTTATTTAACAGCACATTAATGTGGTTCATTTGATTTGATATTATCTTTTATTAATTTTTTATTGTTATAATACTTCAATATAAAAAAATGACAAAGTTATAAATAAAACTTTCACAATAAATTATCCTGATTACTCTTAAAAAAATTGAGATTTTTATAATTATTTTTAAGTGAAAATATAGAATGATAAAAATAATAAATATAATAATAGGATGTTTAACTATCAATAAAACCTTGAAAGTTTCGAGACTTCTTTTTATCCTTGAAAGGATAAAAATCCTTAAGGATTTTCATGCAATTTTCATATAATTTCATCAGTATTCAGGGAAATTTTATTTTTAAACTTTAATTCTATCTTTGAGAATATTGTTTTTTTTTAACTTTTTTTGACAATGCAAAATATCGATAATTGATTAATAATAGATATGGTAGCAGGTACATAACCATGTAAATTCACATTTTACATTTTCATGTGTTTCGCTAGTTTTTATTAAAAAGTTTTTATTAATGACATTGAAGACTACTTAAGTGATCAAAATTAATTCAGTGTCTTTATCAATGACTTTATCAAAACTGCCAAGTTTCTTCCGCGAAGGCATTCATCAGTTGCCCGAAAGATGGTGTAAAGTCATCGAAAACAATGGAAATTATTTCGAATATTAAATGTGCTTTGTATGAGTAACTTTGAATTATGAAAAAAAGGCATCGAATTAATTTATACACCTAATACATAGCAGAAAACAGAATAGCTCACTGATTATCATATTATAATGAGTTTTTCATATTCTATTGTTTTCGCATCTTTAATTGTAGAAAAAACCGAGATGGAGTTAGCCTCGTGGAATATTTTTTTCTTGACAATACATAGTTTGTATTGTTTATATTCTAATTTTTTCAAAGTTGCATTAAAAATTTCTCTAAATTTTCATGGAATTTTGAATAAAAATATCTGGAGAAAATCGGGAATTTTCAAGGAATTTTTTTTCAAGATTTTACCTTGAATAAATAAAAATATATTATTTCACATAACTTATTTATATGTATATAATTTTAGCATTAATTTTTTATTTAGAAAGTATAAATATTAACACATTTTCAATTTCAAACTTTTTTGGAAGGAGAATGTATGAATAATACATCTTTAAAATATGCTTTCCGAAATATCTTTGGATGTCTCGTAATAAATTTTCTTTCCATTGCATCTTTTCATTTTTCATGTCCATTTCATTTTCTATAACTGAAAATGACTGCTGTTAAACGTTTGAACTTTTGTATCTTGTACCATTGTTGCCAAAGTTGAAATGATATGAGCGTGAAGAGTACTAAATTATAAAACTTTTTTTCTTAATATTTGAATTTCGATGTCCAATACATTCTTTTGTCCTTTGCACTTTCTCTTCGTTTTTTTTTTATATTCATTTCTTCTTTAAGATCAGGTAAAACGGATTAGAAGGGACATTCTTAAATTTAACCATTATTATTGTACCATTGTTGTCGAAGATTTCTCTTTTCCTGTCTTCTCCAAGGAATTTGTTTTTTGACCCTCTCAGAGCTCATATTTTATACACTTCTACTGACAATTGTCGGTATTGTTAAGCAGCAACAACAATGAGAACCGCATTTTTTTCCTAAGACAACCCTTACTATTGACTATCATTAATTATCGACACCAACAACTGTCGGTAGACGTTGACGAACAGAGTACGAGCCCAAGAATATTAGAATCTAATATACAAGAAAAGACTGCTTTCTTTTTATTATTCTCGGAAAACAGAATTTATTGATTATCTATTGAATGCGTTTCAAAAATTGTCGTTTTAGAATATATTTTAAAACGTTCTCTCCGAGGAAAGTTTTATTTGAAATATGTAGTACACATGCCATATACTATATTATATATACTATATAGAATAAAATTTTTCTCGGAAAAAACGTTTTGGAATGTAGCTTTAATCATTTCGACATAATAATGATAATTATTGATCGCATATCGTCTATTAAAGTATCGTCTATTCTGTTGTTTTATTGTAATAAAAGTAATTATATTATAGTCCAAGACATATTAGGTGTTGGAATTAATTCGTAGCGTTTTACAAGTGATGGGAAGTACTTTCATTAATGTATTTTTTAATGCTCATGTGAAATAAATAACATTCTTTCATTAAAAACGCTATGAATTAATTCCAACACCTAATAATAAAATTCAAGAAATAACAAAATGGAAAACGATACGGTAATTGAAATTTGTATTAATAAACAAAATTGCTATTTCTTTACAAGACTTAAAAATTGCGAAAATTGTAGAAAACTTAATCTCATTGTCTTTCGTTTAAACGCTTACGCGGCACGCACATTAAGTACTTGTAATTGTTATTCTATCTTTATTGTTTATTAAACGTAAAATAGGGACAGAAGCGGTTGAAAATGAGTGTTCAAATGCAGCCCTATTCTAACTTGACCAGTGTTGTAGCAGACACGTTGTTCTATAAAATTAACTTTTTTTAGAGCAATTTTTTTAGAATTAAGTAATATGAAGTTGGAAATAATGTAATCTATCTATTAGTAATCTCTTTCACATATATCCATATACACATATATTTCCAATACACATTCAAAATCATAATTTCTATCTATGAGTGTTAAATATTTAAAATATCGCGATTATTAATGTAAAATACTCTTTAACCTCAGATAAATATATAAATTATAACATGTTCACATATTAAATATTTATTCGTTTGTTTGGCTAATCAATGCTTTATATTAGAATGTGATTACTTATTATAAACTATAACAAGTTAAGGTTATAATTTGCTAAATATGTTATGTGATTGTTAATTTGCAAAGTGGTGTATACTCGAAATTGCATGTAATACATGTATGCGTATTATCAAAATTTATATTTATAAAAATATTATGTATTGTAAATTACATTTTGTTACTTTATGCATTATATTTTATTCGTACAATCATTAATAATAATTTATATAAATACGATACGTATCGAATTTATGATATTTTATCGATACTTCAAGAAATAATGTTTAAGATTATTTTTTCAAATAAAAGAATTCTTAAGAATAAGATATTCTTGATATTTATACAGTTACAATAATTTGAAATTTAAAGAAAAACTTATTGAGACATGTGTAAGAGATTTAGTAAGAGATTAATCTTTCAAATAATGAAGCTAATTCTCTGAAATAATTCTCTCAAAAATAAAATTTAGAACAGATTTTCGATTTCTGCATTTTGTCATGAGTATATAAGTAAATTGTATGGCCCTTATAGATGTAACTTATAGATGAAACTTATTAATCTTGTTCTAATTGTTTATAGTTTGTACAACTCAAAATTTTTTTTTTATGTAATAATACTTTTGTGTTTATATGTTCTTTTTGATTATCTTTCATTTATCTCTAAAAGTAATATGTACATAGCTGCATTTCTGTATCACATTATGAAAAATTTTTGAAAGTTTCAAATAACTCTATAAATATTTTTAATTATCGATCTTATATTTATATCTTTATATTTCCAATAAATTTCCTATATCAACAAAACTCTTGTCTCGTGCGATGGTGAAATATGCGTGAATCACTCTATATAAACAGTATTTTCTAAATGGACAATATCGTTCGATTTTTTTCTAGGATTACAGAAGCACATAGAGGACTAAAACTATAAAAATTTCAAAGAAATTTTTCTCTTCAAAAACTTTTAAGATGTTAAATATTACATGTATATAATAAAAAATAAAAATATTTTCACATTCTTGTACATCATTTATATAATTATTTATGATTATTTTATAAAAAATTATATAGAATATATATTTATATTTGTATAAGACACACACACACACACACACACACACACACACACATCATACATACAGATGTCTGTAAAGTCTGTCTCTATCCCATTTCAGAAACGGTTTAGAAAATTATGAAAAATGATGGAATATATGTTTGATCATTTCGGAGGACTGCGCTGATTGATTAAGTAAACTGATCGAACGCGTATTTCATGATTTTTCAAATAGTAATAATTTTAAACAGTTTCCGAAATGTAATAGGAGATATGGACAAATATTACAGGCATCCTGTATTTAACTTTTAGAGGGCCTGCATTTTTGTCTTGAAATTTTGAATTTTTTAAATGTAAAATTTATGTATATATTGAATGTTTATGTCACGAGGAGTCGACGAGTTTTCCGTTGGCCATTATAGTGACCAGTCCAACCCTCTGAAGGTTAATAATATGCGTCTACACCCATATCTACATCCATATAAAAAATACATAAAAATAATTTAACTTTTTTTACATATATGATTGCGAACGTAAAAATGATATTGTTTATTCCTTGAATTTCAATTCTTCATAATGCCATGATAGTAGTAAACATATGATTTTTACATCTGTTGTCTTGTATTTTCTAAAACTTTCGGAAACAGAGAATAAGTTGAGGAATAAATTTGTTCAAGAAAAGAAAGGAAAAAATTTAAAAACGTAAAGTACAAGTAAAATGAGCGAACCTGTAGACGGCAGTTAAAGATTTGGTCTAAATTCTACATTAGACGTAGATAAGTTCGATCTAAATTTTTCATTAGAAGTTGCATATATATAGACGTGGTTTGTGCGTTATTGATGTGTATTGAGTTGATATAATTATTAGGTGTTGGAATTAATTCGTAGCGTTTTACAAGTGATGGGAAGTACTTTCATTAATGTATTTTTTAATGCTCATGTGAAATAAATAACATTCTTTCATTAAAAAACGCTACGAATTAATTCCAACACCTAATATATCTGCTTCTTTTTGATTGCAATTTATATACGAAATGAACATATACTCAATTTACAAAAAAAAAAAGCAAAGAAAGTTAATAATCAAATAGGTATAATCAATTTCGATACATGCTTTAGCAAAATGCGTGCATATGAAATACTGTTGTGTAAATTATAGAAAAGATGTCAAAAAAGAACTCTATCTTTATTAAATACGAAATTCTAAAAATAAGATGTGTTTTTGTATTCACATATATTTTATGGGAAAATATGAAAATTTGATGCAAGATTTAGAAAATAGGGAGAACCTGATTTATTAACGAGTATTTGAGGCAGATTTCTTGTCTTCTTAAAAGCTGTAGCGAAAAAAGCTGAAAATGTTTGAAAGAATATTATGGGTAAGATTTTAAATTTTTACCTGCTTTGTCGATTTGTCTCGATTTCAATGGTTCCATTTGCCTGCGTGCTATGTGTCTTATTCGGCGGAACATTGAATAATAAATCGCAACAATAGAAATGGAAATTCAAAAGAAAATAAAGGGACCAGCTACCTGATCCTAAATAAAAACTATACCGCCTTTTTCAGAATTCTTTTAAGATTGAGATGATATGAATATAATTTTTAACTTGGTTTTAATAATTTAAAACAATTTCTTTATAATTTTATTTAACACTTTTTATTGTTACAAAATCGCTTATTTGCTTTTTTAATTAAAAAAATAAATTTCCGGAAAATAAATTCGAAAGTTTTTAATCATTAAAATATTAATTTTTAAATACAATTTTAGTGTAATAATTGATTCTAAAGGAATAAAAGTGTTTCTTTAAAGTATATTCTTTTTTCTTTATATTTTCGCTCTTTTTTTTTTGTAAATTACTACTAAAAAAATAATATTTGAGTTATGCCGTTGTAGCAAATAAGTGATATGTTGATATCACTTATTCAATCAATCAATACAAAAAATTTATATATTCTATGTATTATTATATATAGAATAATTGAAAATTTAAATGAATGAAATAAGTAAAAGGCCAAATAGTTGAGATTATATTTTTGTGCTGAAAATATTTTATTTATAAATTAATACATTTTTTAGTTATATAAATTATGCGTTGATTACTGTCGGATTTGAAGTGCAATCACAAATAAGCTAAAATAATATCATAAATTAAATTGATTATCAATTTAATAATGGTATTAATAAGCATGGTAAAAATATTTAGAACTTGTTGCGAAAAATATCACAGGATGAAAACTTAATAGGTACAAATAAAATGTGTTGCATCTAAACATAAATTTGCTAATAGTTTTACAATACATCTGAGAACACTGCATGTAAATGTATGTAGCAAGTAATCTAAAATGCATGATACTGACAAAATTAATAATGTGTGAATATGTCAGTATTAAGTAGAAATAATTTTATTTATAAACTATTTTGCTTTTGCAAAATGTGATGTGCTTAATAGATTTCTTACTTAACATGTAAAAATACTGTAATGTAGATACACAAGTAATTGAAAATTACATCATTTATTTATATGTATAACTAACAAAATAAAAATGAACAATATAGACGAGCACACCTGGCAAGGCTTCGACTACGCCAGCGAGTCCTGCAAAGGAACCGCCCCCACGTGACGAACCACTTTTGGAACCGGTGGATGGCATAGTTCAACCACCGGTTATTCCACCACCCGATCGTCCAGGACGTATCACGAATCAATTGCAATTTTTGCAAAAAGGTGTTTTGAAACCAGTATGGAAGCATCAATTTGCCTGGCCCTTCCAACAACCTGTCGATGCGAAAAAACTCAGTTTACCAGTACGTAAAAATGGCAAAATAGTATTTTAAACAAGTATTTTATGTATAAAAAGAATCTTATTTTTATTGATATATTTTGATATGAAATTGGAAATGTATTTTGTTAATCATTAATTTTTTTACTATTTTATTAGGTGTTGGAATTAATTCGTAGCGTTTTACAAGTGATGGGAAGTACTTTCATTAATGTATTTTTTAATGCTCATGTGAAATAAATAACATTCTTTCATTAAAAACGCTACGAATTAATTCCAACACCTAATATTATAATTTATGCATAGGATAATGAGATGATTAATTGGCATAAAGAAAACATTATTGCTTTTTAAAAAATATTATATTTTGCAATATGTATTTACATATCATTTTTGAAAAACAATTATGTGTGCCAAAGGGTTTGCGAGTTATGTATAGTGCTATATGTAGTCATGATCTATTGATAATGCCAACGTTTCGTAAACCTCGCCGTTCTTTTCATTATGACGAAGAGACATTTATATTGTCAATGTGCTCCTTGCTCTGATGAAGTAAACGGGGCTCACAAAACATTGACATTACCAATGGATCACGTCACGGCGATAACCCGCAAATCCTTTGACACTTTTGAAGAAAATACTTGTGAAAGTCTCAAAAATATTAACAATTGTTTTTTTTTTAATATCAATTCATCTCATTATTCACTCATTATATGCATAAAATTATTAAGATATGATTACCAAAAAATGAATAATTTGTGAGATATTTTATGTTTATTATAAAATATAAAATATCTTATAAAATATGAAATTTTTTATAAAATATGAATTTATAAAAAATTTTTTATAAATATGAATTTATAAAATATGAATATTTTGTATTGAATTTTTTGTTTCTATTTTAATACTTCCATATGCGGAATCATTTTAAAAATTAATTCTATTTAAAAATGGTCTTTATACAATCTTTATAAAAAGTGACCTTTATATAATCTTGAAAAATTAATTTGCTGATTCTGACGGTTTTTTTTCAGTAACGGATATGAGATTCAGTATTATTCAATAGACTATCATTTCTCTATCAATCATATATGATTCATTATTATACGCAAGAGTCTTAATATGGATAAGACTTTTCGTAAAATGCTTTACTTTAGGAGCTTTATAATAATTTTGTTATATTGTATATAACAAAATAGCTTGGAAAATATATTTTTTATTTAAAAGGATTATCACAAAATCATCAAAAAACCAATGGACTTGGGCACAATCAAAAAGCGGTTGGAGAATTCGTATTACTGGAGTGGGAAAGAATGTATTCAGGATTTCAATACTATGTTCACCAACTGTTATGTCTACAACAAGCCAGGAGAGGATGTTGTAGTTATGGCACAGGCTCTCGAAAAATTATTTCTTACAAAGGTATATTTTTAGGAGAAGATTCTTTGTTAAATAACATTAATTAAAAATTGAAAATGCGCGCGCACACATACACACCACAGGATGTTTCAAAAATAATTATAAATGTTTATATATAATTTATATAGAGAAAGGAAAAATTTTCAGATCCAATATTTGTGTGATTTTTATCTTTATAGTCAATAAAATATATTCTTAAAGTTTGGCAATCTATTTCTGAAACACCCTACGTGTATACATATAAAATACTTTTTTTTCCAGATAAATTTTATTATGTTCACATATTGTTTTTATTAAATAAAACATGATAGTATAATAATTTCATAGGTTGCACAAATGCCGAAGGAAGAGGTAGTGTTAGATCCACCTGTTCCAAAAGGACCCAAAGGCAAAAAAGCTGGAAGAGTTGGTGGACCAGGAGTAGGGGGAGTAGCGGGAGGAGGTACAGGAGCAGGTAGAGGACGACCAGCTTCTGGTGCAGCCGCTGTTACTTCTAGTGTACCAAATAGTTTAACACCTTCTGCTACATCAGCTGGAACAACGGGCGTTATACCTATGCCGCCTCTTGGTACTCAAGCACCAGCTTCAGTACCTGGAAGCACGAATACAACCACCATTGCTCCACCGTCAAGTATGGGCGTTACACCAATGGCTACTCACAATTCTTTGCCTCAGCAAGTTGTCCCTCCAACCACGGGTTACCATGCGCAGCCAGCGATGGATCCTCAAACAACTTCGGCTGTGCCTCCACCTCCACAAGTCCCTACAACACCAACTGTAATGCCTCCATCACAACCTGCCAAACTTAAAAAGGGAGTTAAAAGAAAAGCTGATACTACAACTCCTACCGCAAATGCGTTTGATCCATTGTATACACCTATGGATTCCAAGAATGCCAAAATACCTACGAGAAGGGAATCTGGCAGGCAAATTAAGAAGGTGAGTATATATATTTTTTTTATTACTTTATTGCTATATTTTGTGTTTGAATCAAAAGTATCAACATAGATACGATATATTTGTACGGACGAAAAGCAAAATATTCATTATGAAATAAATCATGCGTGCGTGCGTGTTTTTTTGCATGTATGTACGTGTGTGTGTGCGTGTGTGTACACATATTTATTTGTTTGATTTGAAGTTTTAAATGTGTATACATTTTATCAAAAATTAAAGATTTTATATTTATATAAAAATAAAATATTAGGTGTTGGAATTAATTCGTAGCGTTTTACAAGTGATGGGAAGTACTTTCATTAATGTATTTTTTAATGCTCATGTGAAATAAATAACATTCTTTCATTAAAAAACGCTACGAATTAATTCCAACACCTAATAGCTATATAATAAATATGTGAAAGGACCACAATAGATTAAAATAAATGTAATTTTGTTATTGATATATCTTTTTAAATATGAAAAGTACAAATTATATTTTACATGATCATAATATGTAACAAACATCCTTGTTCCTCGCATTTATAAAGTCATATCATTTCATGAATCATATTAATTATATTAATCATTGACCAATGATTAATTAAATAATATATCATTAAACGGCAATTTAAACAACTCATGTCATGGCTGTTTCAGCCAACGAGACAAGCGGAAGACGGCTTAGTGCCATACCATCAGGCCAATATGCCTCTTATGGGGGCAATGGCCCAACAGGTACATTTATTACTATTCCTTCATATTCCTTCCGTTCATTTGTGTTGTCATCATCTATTGAGCAAAAATTAGCAGATTTATATGTTATTTTAAATAACAATTTTATATTTTATGGCATATTTTGTATTGAAAATCTTTTACTGTAAAAAATAAATTATAAAAAATTTAATTATATATATATATATATATATCTTATATATTTTAAAAATAAGATAAAAGATTGTGGTATAATTATTTATTTTCCATAAAAAACTTTACTTTTAAATTAAATAAATTACAACTTGATGTGTTAATTTGTTTTTCATACGTTTTTTTTCTTATTTTTTAGCCTCCGCATGCTGGTGTCAAAGGAAAAGAAAAATTGTCTGAAGCCCTAAAATCTTGTAATGACATTTTGAAAGAACTTTTCGCTAAAAAACATTCGGTAATTGTGATGTTCATATATGGCAAACTAATTATTACAAATAGTATACTACTCTGAAATATGTAACTTAATCTTTTCTTTTCTAATAATATGCAGCCCTATGCTTGGCCTTTTTACAAACCTGTTGATGCAGAACTTCTAGGCCTTCATGATTATCATGACATTATCAAGAAACCTATGGATCTTGGTACAGTAAAGGTATATATATTTTTGATTGTATTAATCACAGATATTGTACAGAAACGAGTTCAATTTATAAAATTTTTCTAAAACTATGAGAATTACAAATGATTACCACAAAATTTACATTATATTTTCTATAATTAGATGATCTATATACTTTAATATGAAACATTAACTTTTTTTTATAGACGAAAATGGATAATCGCCAATATAAAACTGCACACGAATTTGCGAGTGACGTACGACTTATATTTACGAATTGTTACAAATATAATCCTCCCGATCATGATGTTGTTTCAATGGCTAGAAAACTTCAAGATATATTTGAGATGAGGTAGTTAAAATTTTTTACATTTCTAATGTGGAATTTAAATGCATGATAGAATTATCTAATCATGTAATTGATACATAATTAGGTATGCTAAAGTTCCCGATGAACCGATGGGTAGTAGTATGGGAACTATGAAAGGAAGCAGTAGTGGTAGTGGTAGCAGTTCTGGAGGAGACAGTTCTTCTGATAGTGAAGATTCAGTTGAAGAACGTACTCAAAAATTACTTGAATTACAACAAGAGGTATAATATTTTTCACGGATATTTTTTATACAGAAACTATGCGCTTTGCGGGTTATTTTTCTACTCTTCGTCCTGATAAAGTGAACTACAATGCTCACGAAATGTTGGCACTCTAATGATGAATGTTGACATGGAAATAACGAAATGCATAGTTTCTGTATAAGTACAATATGTTTTTTTTTTTCGAAATAAAATAAAATTACTTTATAAGCAAATGCAGATCAAAATATAATTTATATTACTTTATTTACAGCTGAAAGCTATGCAGGAGCAAATGAGGAAATTAGTAGAGGAGAGCGGTAAAAAGAAAAATAAAAAGAAAAAACCAGACAAGCCAAAATCAAAGCCAATGAGTAATAAGAATAGCAGCCTTGTTGCCAGTCATACTGGTGCCATGAAAGAACTTATGAAACCAAGTGGTGGCATTCCCAACGTATCCGATAGTGTCGGTGCTAGTATAGCCAGTGTTGCAATGGGTGCAGGCGATTTAAAAATGCCTGGTGGCATAGCTAGCGATCTTCACCATCAAACTACAGCAGTAGGACCTAATAAGACCCATACTGCAGGAAGTTTAGGACATCATTTGCCAACAGCAGCGAATGCTAAGCCAAAAGGTAAAGGCCGGGGGCCTGGAAAAGCTGCTACAACTGCAAATACTGCAACCAAGAGGCCGAAGGCTAACAGCAGATCTACTGGGAACAAGAAGAAAAATACTGGCAATCAACCACCTCCAATTTCATTTGATTCGGAAGATGAAGATAGTGCTAAACCAATGTCTTACGATGAAAAGAGGCAGCTCAGCTTGGATATTAATAAGCTACCAGGTAAAATATGTTAGATTAAAATTGTAATTATATTAATGAAAAGATTATATAGCATAAGAAATAATGTTTAATACAAAAAATACATACAAAAAATTTTCAAGGGATATTGGTGGATGGTCAGCTATCATATAACAATATAAAACCATTATTATCTAAATGTGTTTAAAATTATTATTGTTATGATATTGTATTTCATTTTTACTTCTCTGCTAATTATATAATTCTGTTCTATGAAATATATACTATAAATTATTTTGTCTATTCAAAAATATAATAATGAAGAAAGAAATCAACCATAAATATCACTCTTTATTCGTTTATTTTATTTTTTTAGGTGATAAATTAGGTCGTGTGGTACACATAATTCAGTCTCGGGAACCTTCACTGAGGGATTCAAATCCAGATGAAATCGAAATTGATTTCGAGACACTGAAACCATCAACGCTTAGAGAACTGGAAAGCTATGTTGCATCATGCCTCAGAAAGAAGCCACGTAAGCTTTATTATAAATTTAACTTTATTTTAAGTATGTCAAATAATTTAGCTATTATTTTTCAATGGCAGTGTATATAACTGTATATACATTATACATAATATATTAGTATAATATACATATTATACTTCAATTATAATATTATTCAGTTATATTAAAATTATAATAAAAAATATAAATATATAAAACAGAGAGATAAAAATCAACGTGTTTCTAACATGTTTTAAACATGTTTTTTTATAGTGCTGTTTACAACGTATATGAAGCATTAAAAATATATTTGAAAAAAATTATCTTATAAAAGAATTATCTCTGATATAAAAGATAGTATTTATCTACAAAATTGTATTTTTAGTATATATTTTATATTTAATAAAGTTAATTATTTTTAATTTTTTTTAACTAAAGCTAGTAAAAAAGTTTTGTGTAAACTAACAATAGTAATAATATCATTATAATTTAGTACAGGGTAAGTTACTTTCTGAAAGTAACTAGTTATAGTTTTTTTGTTTTAAAAAGTAATGCTGGTAAAAAATTTTTTTTATGCACAAATATATAATATATAGACATACATATATATAAACATCATAAACATTTATAAACATATAATTATATGTAAAATATAGCCATACATATCTATACATCTTTCTTTCTTTTATAAAATTACTATATATTTACTATAATAAAAATAATATTAATGAGAAGACAAAAAAAATTACAAGAATAATTTTCATTATTTCCTTTAGAAAAAAATCAAGTTTAGAGAAATGTAAAAAAAATTGCTCATATATAATTATCATATATATTATGTATTAGGAGTGTAATTTAGTGTTTGAGGATTTTGCAAGAGGTGACACTAATGTTCTAATCACAGCTATTATTTCTCAATGCTTTAATATTACTCCATGATATTTAGTCGTTCATTAACAATAGACGCAGTAAACATCATGTTTATAACGATTTGCGTTGCTTCTGTTTTTTAATCAGAAGAAAACGGCGGCTGAAGGTAATATAATACTGATAGAAACTTATAGCAATGTTATTCCATCAATTAAGACAGGTGAAAATTGGTTCTGTCGATTCAAAAATGGTAATTTTAATGTAAACGACAAAAGCTGAAAAATGCAGATTTGCAAGTATTATTTAACAAAAATCCAGCACAATCCACTTCAGAACTTACCAGAGAATTAAATGTTGATTGTACAATAATTTACATGATATGCTGATTAAATAAATCAGTTTTTGAAGAAAAAAAACACTTAAAACTAAATCACACTCCTAATAATTTTATACATAATTATATACGAACAATTGTTTTGCATTTTTTTAAACTTAACATTCTTTTTTAAGCAATGCGAAAATTATTCTTTTAATTATTTTTGATGTTTTTTCATTATTGTTATTTTTATTACTATAAACAGTAATTTTATAAAAGAAAGAAGGATGTATGGATATGCATGGAAATATGACATACAAAATTATATATTTATGAATGT
>NW_011627058.1:169628-267175 GCF_000204515.1 Acromyrmex echinatior | reverse complement strand
TATATATATATTTGTACATGAATAATTTTTTATCGGGACGAATTACCATTACAAGTTACCGGTTCTAAAAGGTAACTTTTCAATTACTTTAACACTATTAGACTCAACGAAGATAAAGATTGATTTTTATTTTTATATGTATATACAATTTTATTTAAAAGGTAAAAAAGTATTAAAGCTTCTGTTGACCTATTCTGTAACTTTTTAACGATAATTTTATTAACTAAGGATGACACTGTGCAGGTGTTTTACATAGTGAAAAAACTGTGCAACAATAGAGTATAATGATATCAAACTATCATTAAAAGTTATAGAATAGGTTATAGGCTTATTGAGTAGTCACCACAGCTATATTGAATCATCGCGTCAGAAGCAAGAAATAACATTAATTTTTGTTATGTGCCGTTGGTACTGTGGTGATTACAGGAACCTTAAGCCAGAAACGCATAGAAAAAAAACGGCAGTAAGATATAAACAGTAAGCGAATCGACCAATCAGAATAGAAAATGTAAAACCGTCTATAATGGGAATAATATTGCGTAGTAAGCAGTAACTTGGTAAAAAGTGACCAATCTTAATCGATTATTCTCATCTTATTCAATTGTGATTGGTTAATTTCTCTTTAGAGATAAAGAACCATAGACATTAACAAAATTAAATTACTGTTTATCTTTTGAACGCAGCCTTTGTCTTTTATACAAGCAGTAGTAGCAATAGCGTTGAGGTTCTAACTAATTATATTAGATTGATAAATAAGTTAAAAATATGTAAAGTAACTTTCAAAGAAATTCAAATTAGTTACTAATTACTAAAAGAAATGTAAATAAGACCCGGTTTTCCATTTTTTGATTAACTCGTTAGACTTATCCTGATGTTTTTTTATGATGATGTTACGGGTTTACCACAAGTTAATCAGATAATAAAAAATTGGATCTAAGTTAAGTTACAATTGAAGATAAAGTTAAATTAAAATTATGAAAAAACTATAAGCTCTATTTTTACAATATATGGTCATCTAAAGATTAAATAATTAATTTCATTAATAAATCTCTTAGTAACCTTTAATCTTCAGGTAATTACATATTGTGAAAACAGTTCAACTGTAACTTACAAGTAACTAGTTACTTCTCAACCCTATAATATTTAGTCTTATGCATGCGTGCGCGCATATTTATGACGTAATAAATTTTTTGTATAATATATATTTATCTTATATTTATCTTATATTTACCTTATATAATATAATTTATATAATAAATCTTAGACAATGTATTTTACATAATATTTTACTATATGTTAACAGATAAGAAAGTCAGTGGTAAGTCCAAGGATGAACAAATGGCTGAAAAGAAACAAGAATTGGAAAAAAGGTTACAGGACGTAACAGGGCAGTTAGGCAATGTCAAGAAAACTGCCAAGAAAGGTTAGATCAATTTTTTTTTGTATTTTTTTAAATATATCAAGAAATACGTTTGAAGTGAAATTAGATATAATAACGAAATCGTTTATGTATTTATTACAGAAGATAGTAGTAAGTCCGTTGATGTAGTTGGAACTGGTGGTGCCAGTGGACCTTCGCGATTGTCAGCGTCGAGCAGTAGTAGCAGCGATAGTGACTCCAGCAGTAGTTCGCTTTCTTCATCGAGCACTGATTCAAGCGACAGTGAAGCAGGTTAGATATAAATGCAACTAATAAGTTGTTATTATTAGACCCTTACCTGGGAACAAAGAACTACTCGTAATTAAGTAGTTGTCACAGAAATATGAATGACTTCTTTGGTGAAAGATTCAAAATTGGAATTACGTACGACTACCTGTTTCAGTATATATATTTATATATTACATTTTAATTTAATATATATGTATATGTACAAACAGGTATATAAATATACTTTCGAGAAAATAACGTATTCCGTACTACTTTCGAGTTCTTTGCAAAAAAATTTGTTACTTCCTAATGATTGCACTATAAAGCACAGATTTTCATACTCACGTTTACGCCCAAATTAAATAATAAAAGACAATACATTTTTACAAACGCAAAAAAGACAAATATGGTTTAGATTGTTAATACGCTTTTTCTTATCGCTAAGTGTAACAAAGTTGTCTGGGAGGCAGAAATATTTCTACATGTTTAAAAAATCTTTATTTTCTGTGCGTGTCTTTTTTTTTGTGTGTTATTTAATATCATAAATGACATTATCGATTTATAACGATAAGAAATTTTCTATTAACAAAAATAGTCACAAAGTCGTAGACGTGAAGTTCATAGTTATGAAAAAACAACTCACCATTTCATGTGGCATTTAATTCCATAGATATGTACGAAGCAGTAAAATGATTTTTATGAACCATATACATATAAAATGTCTTAATAATATAGTATCACTGAAAGTATATACTATTATAATTATTATTATGATTATTATTATTAAATTTCAGTACGTTAAAAGTATAAAGTTATGATAAAAGTTATGATTATGACTTCGAATATTTTCTGTTAATATTATTTAAAATTATATATAAGCTGTACATACTTCGTAATACGTAATCAATAATTGCATCAATGCTTATATTATAAATAACCTTAATATCTTTTTTTGTTTTATTAATTATATCTCATATAATATTATTAATTTCTATTATTATGCTATAGTTTGATAAACTTTAATTGAAAAACGTAATGCCTCGTGATTTGGTGATAAATTCGAGAACTTTGAAAAATATTTATGAATTCTGTGCCTAACCAATTCTCTATTGGCAAATGAAACAATCGAAAAATGCTGATATTATTGGTCATTGTTATAATGATGTATGACTAATATTTGCTATGCAAAAAGGAAGTTACAAACTAGATATAAACAATTTCTTTAAATGGGGATTTAACGCAAATATCTTCTTAAGCTGCTGAATCGTGCTTATTAATTACTGTATTTATTAGGACAGCGTTATTCATGTAGCTTAAGTGCTGCGTTATATTAATGCAAGTATGAATGCGTTGTCAAGTTTCATCTTGTAAACGAACTATAGAACAAGATTTGTCATGTCTACGTAATTTTGTATATTGTTCGCTATACAAGTGTCGCAGATGTGCAATCGTGTACAAGTATCGAAACTTGACACACGATTAAAACATTTTTATTTAATTTACGAGACATATGCAATGGTAAGAACAAAGGTGAGCTAGTGGAGTGCAGACTGTGTTTAGAGGATACCATGCCAGCTTGTTTCACGAATTATATATTATTGATTCTGAACAATACGATTATTTTCTCTTGTCCTATCGGTGTTGACAGTACATTCTGTTGTTCGAAAGTCAAGTATAGTTTGCTACTCAAGGTCACTGAATTTTTCACTGCAGTTCCGCCTTTGGGTTCGTAAGAAAGTCATTGCTTCTAAGGTTAGTAAAATGTCTGAAAAGATTTTATTCTGCAATAAGCGACATTGCACTTAATCAAAGTGTATTGTTGCCTTGACTGTAGTGTCGAATATTAGTACCTTGTAATAAGTTACACAACTATTTATCGTAGCTTTCCCCGATAATTATATTGCCCCATATAATCCAAAAAATAATACAATATATTAATTCTTGCAAACTCGTTATTTATTTGCATTAAACGATAAGCAGAACATTACATTACTTGTATCACTGTGTTTTCGAATCATTAAGTTTGTTTTCTTGCATTGATTCACATTCATGCCGTATCATTTCTCAAAATCCTAAAACAGTGATATTAATATGCGCCATGAACTAAAGTGGATATATAATACGCAATATTATCAATGTATTGACGTTTGAAGTGCGTTTATGCTCCTAAACGGTCACACGTTTCCACATATTTTAAACTGTGAATTTTAATGACATCGGTCGAAGTACAGAATATAAAAAGATAAATTAGGCAATGATCATAGCGATACACACGGGAGAAATTGCAGACAATGTGTATTGGTGGCTAGATTTGCAAATCAGTGCATTTTAAGATTAGCATAGTTACGCGTTGCATTTTAATAGTAAGTTACGCTCTGGTCTCCGCAAAAAAAAGTTCTAACAAGATTCTTCTCAACATGAAGAAACTCACTCCTAGTTATCTCAGATTACTAATTCCATTTCAAGCTTAGTTTATCATAGCCAAATATGTGCTTCCTTTAAGAAGTCAATTATTAAAATGTTTCGTCTCTTGCAAGCCGAATCTGATAATAATATTACGTTGCTTGTGTGAGACAAGCAAAAACTGGTACAAATCTTCCTTATTATCTTACTCTGAATGCATAGATTTGAATAAAGTAATTATTATGAATCTCTAGTATATTGGTGCGGAGTACATTTATATCTGAATTCTGACAATGAGATCTCATTGTTTTTTCATAAAATTAATGACTGAGCATATATATATATTTGTATGTTTGTGCGTGTATATATATATATATATATATATATATATATATATATATACACATACATACACAAAGTTTAAATTAATGTGTAAAGGAGTAGGAAGTAAGACAAGACCGAGAAACGACAGAGATGGGAAAGGATCAAAAGATTGATCGCACGAAGAAAGCAACTGGAAAGGGAAAAGGAAAATAGAAAGGGAAACAAGTTTTAAGGAGATGGTCTAATGTTTATCTATATAATATGTATATACATATGTATACACATGGCGCCCTAGCCTCCAGACACATTGTTTGCACTCCGCTAAGCTTTGCTAATCTTCGTTTCATCCTATTTACCACTAGTTCTTCATCGGTAACCATTGTCAGTTTTCTCATCATTCAAATGGTTAAAAGAAAAGTTGGAAATATTGTCTTCTTGCTATTGAAATTGATATCATTATTCCAATGACGATTACGAATTGGTATGGTTTTACATGCCTTAATATATGAAGTACTATTTCTGTTAAGCATACACTTCGTTTTTCGTCGCAATAGAATTTCACATGTGTCGTAGAGATATCAAGGAATTTCCAAATAACGAATATTATCGATACACAATTTTCGAAATAACATTACTTTTAACTTGTGCGTGTCCTATCAAAACGTTTTTAGAAAATCTTTTATACGAATTTAAACAAGATTAATTTTAATGATATTTTGTTTTTATATTTCTATGTGTAAATGTCTGCTCGATAATGTTTTTATATATATATATATATATATATAAGAATTTATTGTGAACATAACCGATAATGACGCTCTAGAATGCTCCAAGAAGCAATCCTTGTAATTGAACATGTCATAATACGAGCATTAAGGATCGAATTTGCACTCGAGTACAATTAAATAGTATCATGAATCATACACTCAGAGCAACGTACTTACTGCCCCGACGAAATAAGAGGAGATAAGATAAGAGTTTGGGCGATTAATTACTACGATACTTGATACAAACAAACCGTAATTGATCGGAAAAAAGTGTTCGTCGATATCTAAGAAAATTATTGATATGGAACTATAAGCATTTACAAGTAGGCGCAAGAAATGTCGGGCAGGTTGATATTACCATTTTGTTTCCCAAAATACTGAAAGTGACTAGAGAAATCCGAAGAATTAGCTAGATTATGAGAGAACAAATTTTGAACGGCGTATGCTGAATTAGATAGATACTACGCATCTAAGATACAATCAGCATTAGTTTATAACGCGAGGTATAGGGCATTTTATAAATGATATTCATATTGCCTTCCAAAATTTTTGTAGCAATTCTATATGCAAGCACGCATCTAAATTTTGTTTTTCGCGTCTTTTCATCCAGACTGGAACGTTATTCTTCCTGCTATGAATTATTCCTGCTTGCGTTATACGCAAGAGCAAGATTTAAGGATTATAAATATTTTGTTACATTCAGAAAATGATACTTTTTATTTAATTGCGCTAATTATCTTCCTCTTCAGAGTCGTATGTAAACGTTCCGTCTGTTTTTTGCGTATATCGCAAGTTTAATAGTAACGATAAACACGGTCGTACGTGTTCTTTGTACATAGTGAAAACTAATATATCATAAAATATTAATAAATAGTTGTAAGTTACACTTATGAAGGAATAAAACGACATACACGCGCGAAACTTTTCTAAGTGCATACACAAAGTTATAAAAACGAGTGAAATAGACATTAATTCTTCAAGAGTCGCGGTTGGCTCATATGTGGTGGTCCAGTTAACTATATTATATAAATTAAGATACGCTGGTACTCCTCCTCGTTGTTTTGTTGCTTTCATTTGTCGTCGAATGGATTTAGCAAGCTTGTCGATCACATTCCATCGATAAACTTCAGTGCTGTGATTTCACAACTGTTACGATCACGATTTGTTTGAGAGCACACATCAGACAAAGATAATACTGTCTTGTGTTACCACAGTTTTCCATGTATTTACCATCGCCGCTGATTTATGTAATACATATGACAAACATCGAGCAGGAGTCTCTTGCCACCGATCTCAGTGTTGCGCTAACTACGACTTTAACATTAAACAGTTTTGTAAGAGTTTGTCGCTCTTGTATCATTCATCTTTAAGTTGAGCCTGTATTGTACCATTTATGTGACCTTTATTTACACATTACTCCTATTATTATATAATATTACATTAATTATATTATATTATATGAAAAGAGATAAAAGAAAGACGGCAGTTTGATGATTTTTGTAGTCAATGTTTTATAATCGTCATTTCCGCCACCGTAACGATTATTATTACTGTTATTATAATAAATCATGAGTATCGATACACTAAAACGATGAGAGTAGGCATGTGCTCTCGCATATATATATGTTGAGACATATATGTATGTGTGACAATTCGCGACACGTATGCATGTATGTATGGGCGCGCGTGCGATATGTATGTATGTATGTATGTATGTACGTGTATACATATATATATATATATATATATACACGCAAATATTCATAAATGAATTGAATACAACTAACTTTACGTAGAATGAGAAGAAAAAATTGTTCTGCGTATTAAAATTTTTTAATATAAAAGAATCATTAAGATGAAAGTCCACAAAAAAAGGAGCATACAATTGAGATATTTAAATTAACATTGTTGTACACAGTGATACAATTATAATATAAGCATATGAATAAAATCTATTAGAAAATATATGCACAAAGTTGTTTGATTTTTGTTTCTGATGTATCTTCGCATTTTACTTGGCGCTTTGCGACACTCAATAGCTGGTATCCTCTGCACAATGCATTTTGCTAGTTCTTCATCGACCTGTGCTCTTGATGTGACAGAACTATGATTGACCGCACGTAACTCACTACTAGATGCACATTACATTGAATTTCAGGAAACTCCTCGAATCGTCCACATAGAAAGAAAGCAAAGAAGAATCCAAATACAGGACCTTCTGCAACAACTGCTTCTGTCGCATCGGTAAGATTAACCGATTGTAATAAGTCTCAGTGAAAATTAAACGTATATATTTATTCATTATATTACACTAGAGGGTAAATTTTTATAAACATTTTCTAGATAATGCATATTATTTTGTGTGTTTCTTAATATTGTATTTTTAAGTACTGATTCCGAATTTACAAATTACTCGAAAGGCTAGTGCAAATTATATTGCAAATGTATGATATGATGTTTATAACATTGTCTTACTTCGACGCATGTAATAATTTTAATATGTGAATATTGATAAAAAGGATAATATACTCTTCATATATAGGCACCTACATTAAATCATAGTGGAGCTCTTTTAATGAATAATCAGCCATCGGCGAATTCTACGGGACCAATAACAAAGCCGCCTGCTACTCATCCAAGCAATATCCCTTCGGAATCAGGTATTGTATTAATGAAATCATAAAAAATAATTCTAATATATTGATTAGTAATTTTCACATCAGGAATACTTTCTTCTTTTGTACATTATAATTTTAAATTAAATTTTCTAAGATCTTTCTCGACACTTACACGTTTATTTATGCACTTGTCATATAGATATATTGTAACTATTTTTTTTTGGGGTTAATTTTTTGTTGTATCCGTTTTGTTAATAGACTTAGCAACACATGATCATAATTACTGATTCACACATTTTTTAATCTTATATGTTATCTGTAATTTATAGATTATACTGTCCGACAAATTTAGACTTTTCCAGACCACAAACGAAATAAAGTGATGCTTACGGATTTTTTGTCGCTTAAACTGAATCTGTAAATAAAACTGTTTTATCACTTTTTTGAGAAAATTGAACTTAAAAGTATCGAAAATAGCATTTTTTATATTTTTTAATTGAAATATCTTATAAACATGACGTGATAGAATAATTTTATTTACAGATTTGGGTTCAGTGACAAAAAACCAACGAGGTTATTCATTGTATTGGCTGCTTTATGCAAAAAGTAACAATTACAATGAAAAGAATGGAATCCGTAGATGAATGCAATCTTTTTAGGATCGCTTTTGAATTTTTGTCGATTTGTTAAAGTTTCATTTTTTTACGACGAATGGGAGAAGAATGGAAGAATATAAAAAAATAAAATAATGCAATGCTATTTATTTTTTCTGTAGAATCCAATAGTGCTATTAGTTATTCAAATCACATTTTTTGTTAATTGTTTAAATAAATTATATTTTGTAATTTTGATATCAGATTTATAATTAGCGATCCCACAAATCATTGGATGCAGCAAGTGATTATTTAAATTGCGCGCATAAGCGATCTTCAAAAGATTTATCTATGAATTAAGTTCCTTTTTTTTTCAAAGCTAAGATTTATGAAATTATATTCACTGAGAATTTATGAAATTATATTCGCTGAGAATGATTCCAAAATAGGAGTTTTGCATTATAATTGATCATTATATCGATATTTAATTATTAATACTATTGAATTTTGTATTAATTACCGCGTTGACTCTTAATTGCCCGTGAACTTTTTCTTATTAATTTTATTCTTTTTTTTCATTGTAATTGTTACTTTCATAAAGCAGTCAATGTAATATGACTTTTATAGTTTTTTTGTTATTGAAAACACGAATTCCTAAAAGAAATTGCTCTATTCCATCACGTTTTTGGGATATTTTAGTTTAAAGTACCAAATGCCATTTTTGATATTTTTAGGTTCAATTTTCTCAAAAATGATGTGATAGAGCAATTTTATTTATAGATTTATTTTCAGCAACAACAAATCTGTAAAAATCTCTGTTTCGTTCGTAATTTAAAATCTATGTCGGACAGTATTATTTATATATAATTTTTTTTTATTAACAGTATCTTTAGTGACATACAAATTACTAGGAAGAAATACGTATCGTGTTATTGGAAAAAGATGTTAATATATGTGATTAAATATTAAATTAATAGACTATGAGACGTGTAAGTGTAAAAATTCTTTTAGGGGGCAATAATAATCAACAGCCTGTCGCAGTGGCTGCTGTTACAACAGGGCAAAGTATACCTGTCGCGAGTCACGCATCTATGCCAGCCCAACCGTCACGACCTACAGCTCTGGCTACGGCCGCTCCTGTAAAAAAACCAACACCAACACCACCACCACCACCACCGACAACATCTAACCCACCAACTCCGTCGGTCTCTGTACCAACTCCACCGCCCAGCGTCACACCTACAAATACAAATTCTATGACAGCTTCGCCAGCTGTATCTCAACAACCATCGCAGCAGCCAACGTCCATTAGTTCCTTTCCAAATACATCCGTATCCACAGACGGAACAAATTTAAATCAACAATCCGATCTTTTACAGCCATACAATACTTTAGGTATCTATAATTAGATACAATTGGTATTGTTTATAAATACAACGCGTAAAATAATTTTTTATTATATATGAAAAGCAAATACAAAGTTAATCATCTTATATACGTATTTTATGTAGCTTCAGTGCCTACTACACAATCCTCCATGGATCAAACACTTGCAATCAAGAAGGAGTCTTCATTTATTCAATCACAGCCCACCTTGGATCAAACGCTCGCTCTCAAGAAGGAGTCTTCATTTATTCAAACATCACATACAAATAATACTAATAACAACACCAATCTCAATTTACTACCGGATGTAAAACCTGTGAACATGATGCCGACGAATATGGCTTCTAATCTGAACTTGGGCAATATCAATATGACAAATTTAAATATGAATTTATCGCAAGGATTGGCGGCACATATGTCTATGCACAATCAATTAGAGAATATGATTAATACTACTGCGCCATTGACTAATATACAGAATTCGCATAACGTTACGATGTCGCAGCAGCATTCCAACGGATTTCCGAATACAAAACGTGGAAATTCACCGCCCAATATGCTGAATAATAACGGCATTCCAGGATTAAATATGGGAATGAATATAGGAGGCATGAGTTCGATATTTGATCCCCTTCCTATAGCATCTATGCCGATGCAGATTTCTCAGATTCCCATAAAGAAAGAGGAAAAGCCCTTGCCAATTTCTCAACCTCAACTGACGCAAAAGCCTATGGATGGTTCGTGCCTCATTTATATATTTATAGCATGCTTTTCTTTACACGTAGGCTGCACAAGTACTTATTCATCTTTCCTTAGCTAAAAATACTAGTAAATTGTACACAATTGAAGAAATAATTCAAAGAATATAGATATTAGTACCGCAATAAAAAATTCAAAATATATATAATAATTTTATACTAATATATAATATTACATAAAATAAAATAAGATACAAAAAGTAATGCAATATATATTAGTATGTAGTATAAAGTAATACAATGTACATTAATTGATTTAACACTAATAGTTTAATTTTAGTAATTCTACGTAAATTTACTTTTTTTCTTGATGCGTTCAATCTTATTTTCATCATAATCCCATTTTTATCGTTTAATATGGTTTTTCGAATTTTGTATGTAGAATTATTCTTTCTTCATCTTTACTAAAGCTTGAAGTAATAATGCTGTTTTCTACATGTTTAACTGCTATGTTCTAATTGCTTACTAACCAGATATATAATACTATTGCTCTAGCAGGAGCTTTTTTTGCAGAAATGAACACTCTAGGAATGCCATCAATGGGTAATCATGCTAGTACTCAATTAATGCCTGAAAAGAAAATGACTCCACCCGATTCAAAGAATCCTGCTGCAAACTTTGCATCAGCCTTTAAAAATAAGGTAAAAAGCCATTTTCTGATCTGAATATTTACATCAAATTATATATGCGAGAACCATAAATTAATTTTTTAAATATATTATTTTTTATACATGTTTGTTTTATATATTACACGTATATTTTTTTATATTGTGGCGATTGCATTATCATAATCCGTATAAATGATATTTGCGGACTCGCTCTTTGTTCAGATTCCAGCACATACATATATGTTTATTTTTGTACATAAGAAGTTAGACAAAAGGTACACAAAATAGATCTTTTAGCGTAGAGAAAACATTTTTGTTTATATTTGTTTCGAGAAAGATCGGTAACGGTAACGAAACTAATTTTTAGTCTTTTGAAAGTGAGGACTTTGCGCAATCTAGTCAAGAAAATAAAAAAGACGAGAAAACATAGTAGAAACAGACGGACATTAAATTGTTCTACTTTTAATTTTAATGTAGTTCGATTTCATTCCTCAAGTTTTGTTTTTTTTGTTTGTTTTGTTATATAGACTGTAGAACAGAATGTAAAGAATGCATCATCTTGGTCTTCCTTGGCGCAAGCTTCGAGTCCTCAATCAGCAGCTGCAGGTAGTAGTATGAAGAGCGCAGCACGAGACTCATTCCAGGCATTTAAGAAGCAAGCTAAAGAAAAGCAGGATAGGGTTAGTTCCAATAATTTTACAAAATAACTTTGTACTTCACATAATATTTCTATGGCTAATATAATAATATTTTCATATTAATATTTGTAAAACAGCAAAGAGCCTTATTAGAGCAACAAGAAATGCGCAGACAACAAAAGGAACAAGCGGAACGAGAGAGATTATTGCGACAGGAGAATGAAAGAAGACGGGAACGAGAGGAAGAGGATGCTCTGGATAAAGTTAGGAAAAATATTGGAGATCAGCAAGGCAATGTTATGACTGCCACGACAAGAACAGAAGAAGTAAAAGCCATTACTGACACAGATAGCAGTAGTCCGAGTCATTCGTCCAGTCAGGACAAGTCCGCTGCAGAAAGAGAACGTCTAAGGCAACGGGAGCAAGAGCGCCGACGACGAGAAGCGGTAAGTACTTAATATTTTTGGGTTGATGAAATTTCTATCTGTTGTAACTTTTCAAGAAAAAAAATAATAGAAAAAAGTTTAATATAGAAGTATCATTAAATCAAAATGAACAATATTAGGAATTTGTGTGACTTTATCACGTATGAAAATCTAATTTTATATAATCGCATGTAAAAGGAATTGTTTCTTGTATGATCTGAATATAATTTGATAAATATCTTTATAAGAATAATCAGTTAATAATACACTATTTTGAATTTTAATTATTATAATACATACATGCTAGACAAAGCTGACAATATTATTATAGAAACAAACAGAATATAATTATTAAACGAGATATAATAAAAATAAAATTTATCTTATATGACATTAATTTTATTAATTATTACAATTTGATTAATTTATAACTTGCTATATAATTTAAAGTAAATTTGATTGTTTAAGTAGATTTATATAGGGATACATGAAAATATTACCTTTGACGCCCATAATAAAGGGATTTGCGAAGAATGGTTATATTTATCTTTTCAGATGGCTAGCCAAATTGACATGAACATGCAGAGCGATTTGATGGCTGCGTTTGAGGAATCTTTATAATGTTACTATATCCTGTTTATAATAAACCCACAAAAATTTTGCAGAACTCGGACGTATGTTTAGCATTGAGCGATTATAGAAATCTTTAAATGTAACGTCAATCAATATAAACAAAAACAATGCAGACAATGAAATCAGATAAATAATAACGATGGCGACATAGACCATATGCTAGTTATAGCATAAAATGGTATAGTTGAGTGGTACGGTTGGAACATTTCAACAGAGAACCCATTTGGTCGTCAGAAGATTCAAACAGTTTATTAAAACTGGGACAAACTGTATTGTCTCTAGAACGACAGACACTTAAGTGCGACTATGTAATTAGATAAATACTTATATGATACTTCGAAAATGCTACACTGATATTGTGTTACATTTTTCCGGTTTTCATAAGTTTGTACTTTATGTAAATTTGAAAACAACATATGAAAATAAGAGACGTTTGCATGTGATAACCGAATGCGTGCGTAGAATGTCGGCTTGAAGAAAAGTAAAAAAATCATGTACATTTAGTTAAGTTTTGTATTTTTCCACATTGAGTCATTAATCGTTGGTAGGATTACGTATACACGCGTTTCTGCCAATAATACATGTAATTATTAACTATCATTAATAATGCCCTTGCAAATTTTTTTCTTGATTATTCATATACGCTCTGTAAACACAGAAATATATATAGCTAGGCGTATATGTGAATGATAGACACATGTAAAATAATACGAACATCTCTAAGAACTTGGTGAATTTAATAATGATCATCACGGCTGTCCACTTGTGACTTCAATTGATCAACTGATCGATCAGAATATTAACAGCGTATACTATTGATTGCGATTGATTCAAGAATTATTATGAGCCAGCTGGTCGATTTAAAGTTATTCATTAACTCACTTTAGAACAATGTCGTCAATTATTACGAGTAACGATAAGATGATTCTAGAATTGAAGTAGTTTTGATCCTACCAACTATTAGATCAGACTATGTACCTAATCGGTATACTTTAGGCTCATGGGAAAGAAAATCGTGATGTACGTATTAGCAAAGAACATGTTAGAAAAGAATTATATTTATTCGATTACTAGGATATGATATTTCACGATATAGAAAAGTTATTAAAATATAAAAATTTTTTTGGGAAATTTCAAGTAAATTTTTTCGTGTAATTCTGTTTTAAAACCTACTCGATCATACATATCATGAACGAGTAGACGAAATATTTTTGCTGAACATTTTGGGTATGGTCTAGTCAATGGAACCGCCCAAACAAGGTATGCAAATCGAGTAAATTCGAAAAAAAAATTTTAAAATTTAATTCGCCAGAAAAGTACAAAAAGTAAAACAAATTTCATTGTATATGGTTATTATTATTATTATTAATTAATTTCTTAAAAGTATTTAGATTACACGTTACGACCGTAACGGCATTAATAATATACCAAGTATAAAATAAAAATAGTACTATTATTATATATAAATTATTTGTGTAACTACAATTTTATTTTTTTAGGAACCATAAACTTGTATAGTCTTTGTTGTATATATGGCGATACTTATCGAGCAATCGTTATGTTGGCACAATTAATTAAAAACTTCAAGGTTTTAAGCAAAATCATGATTTTTATACTATTAAAAAAATATGATGATTTAATGGCCGGGATTTAATTGAACGGAGAAGTATAAAGTGAGGTAGGAAAAGATCTTTTGATAAATTCAGAATTTTTTCTTTGATAAACGTCATTCCTCGAGCTCTCTATTACAGATCAAGTGAAAGATTGAAATAACATGATGAAGAATTGAAAAGAATACTATACTATTGATGGAAATTATATTGATGCCAATTTCGAATGTTCATGCCCTTTACAATCTTATTTTCATTATATTGGAGATAAAGGGGAGCTCGTCAGAAAAATAAAAACGATCTTTGGGCAGATACATGCTATTTATTCTTGGGTGTTGTTTATTTCATATCAATAACGATTTTGCTCTCGTTGATCGTTGATCATCAACATCTAGCAATATTAGGATATTTCTGTAATTTTTTTGTTTTGATGTGTCTTCAGGCGTAATACAAACGCCTGTTTGCAGTTTTTATCTAATCAAAATTAAGAAGGATCTATGATCTAATTCTTAAAATATACTATCTACACGCTGCGATAGTAATATTCGCGGTTTAGTATGTATAATGATTTAGTCATCAGTATGTTATTGTTGATGTGTACACTTAATAAGGTAGTTCGGTGCGAGATTAACAATTTAGCGATGTATAAAAATTGATAAATATGTGTTTTTTTTCATATGATATGCAAAGTATCTAATATCATGCTTAGTTTGCAAAAAAACTAAAAAAGAAATTTTTACAAAGAAATGATTTAGGTTCGAATAGATTTACGTTTTGTTTCATTTCATAAACTTCGGTTGTCTATATATATATATATATATGTAAAAAGATTTTCCATTCAAATCGAATTATTAACGATTTAATTTGGACATTATAATCCTCACGATGATGTTTAGGATAGTAAAATAATAATATAAATTATTGGCAGAAGCTATTGAAAAATCTTCAAAAATTATACTCATAATTTTCTCATTGAATAAATGCTAACAATACGAATGCATTAAATTTAACGATAAAGTTGCAAAATGTTTCTGCTGATAGTTTGTATTACCAGTTTACTATTATTTCGATATAATGTCCTATAAAAAGTGAATGTTATTTTTGTTTCTTTTTTGTTATTACATATTTCTCATACGTGTGCGGTCAGCATACAAGTGAGCATATTGTTGCGTGACAATATGTGATAACCAAAACAGAAACAAAAAAAAGATATAAATGCATGATAGAAAGAAAGAGATAATTAGGAGGGAGAATGAAAGTGTGAAAGAGAAGAGGAGTGCATGTAATAGATATTAAGATTGTATAATATGTAGCTTGTAATTGTACATACAAGGTGAAATTGGCAGCATTCGGAATACAGAATATCTATGTATAAAATATTAAGTACTAATAATACAAACGTCTATGTATGTGATAAGATTTATAAGAAAGCCGACATATAGATTATATAATCAATTAGGATCTCAGCATAAGTTAGGATATAAACATACACCACCCATATTTCTAAGTAACACCAAAATCACTCAGCTCTGTATCAAAAAGTAATTTTTTATATAAGTTCCCACGAACGCACATCATCTCCAATAGAACACAAATTTTAGCAAACTTACTACGATTAACGATAGCGAACATTTAAACTGGTTGTACATAAATAATAACGAAATTAAATATAAATGGCTGAAATAAAAGAGTTGCTTGATGTTGTTAAATAAGGAGGAAGAGAGAGAGAGAGAGAGAGAGAGAGAGAGAGTGAGAGAGAGAGAGAGTGTGTGTGTGTGTATGTGTGAGTGAGTGAGTGAGTGTGAGTGGAAGAGAGAGAGAGAGAGAGAGAGAGAGAGAGAGCAATTGTTAATTGAGCGTTAATTGCGTTCATGTATCTATATTTCCTTTTTTCGTTGTATCGATGGCGCTAGCTCGTAAAATTACTTTCGTATTTATGTTAAATATAATTTTTTATAAATAAATCGAATTAAAAACTGATTCGTCAAATACTACAGTGAGTTTCAATTTTTCCAATCTTGTAACATAATCTGTGTTAGTAAAATATAAAAAATTTGAGATATACCAAGTTTTTTGACAACCTTAGTTTTCTCCTTTTTTTTATTAACGCTTTAGAGGTTACGTAATTGATATTGCACAATACATTTTTTTATTGAATTTTTTTATGATATACATATTTGCAATTTTGATTTATACATATATGTATCTATTATAAATTTCTCTACTTATTTAACAACATCAATCTACACTGTACACGCGCCCCACACACACACACACACACACACACACACACACACACACACACATTATCTGTACGTTATTACTTATCAGATATAAAAATAACAGGTTTCGATATTTGAACTAATGTTAACGTGCAAATGTGAATACAAGAGTTATTATAGATTATTAATTGTATATGCATGAGGAAACCTTATTCCCTAGTGTGTAATTTTGCATGTTACATAATACATATATGTAAAACAGAGTGATGCGGAACGAAACGCGAGTATAAGGAATCTACAGAAAATCGCTCATAGCCGATATAGGTATATCAGAAAAAAGCGCTGTCATGATTTCGTACTTGACAGTAGTTTCTTTGAATTGCCGAAAATAGTGCAGATGCAGAAGAAAAAAAGGTCACGCACTGTGTATACTATTAATATATCCCTAAAGATATGATATGATATATTGTAATCTTCACGAATATGCTAAGGTAATCTTAAGATTTAATTAATTAATAACTAAAATGAAACAAAAACGATGTAGTGATAGTGTTTTATTGTGAAACCTCACCTTCCTCCTATGATTGTTGCATGCGCGCGATCCGCAAAGCGATTGGACTTCTACAAATGGTTTTTGTCTTACATTAGTTAATTACATTTTGTCACACGATTACTCTTCTTGCTGCGATACCTTGCAAACCTTTCAGAAACCATTCAGTTAATTGTCGAATTATGTCTGAAGAATACGCGTAGATGTTAAGGCAAATAAAGTAGCGTGGAGTTAACTGCAGTGCGTCTTTTATTGATGAAATTCGCAATAAAGCCTTGATTCAGACATTGTGTTGTTTATTGAAACGATAAAACTCCTTTAGTTTCAGAGCTTGCGTGCGGATAAATTCAGTGGCATTCACCGATAATCTCCCTGTACATTCATCGAGATGAGAATTTGATTGTACAACGAAACCTCACTCGATCTGGCGATCGCCATAGCGGTAAGAAAAAAAAAATGATATTCGTTTATCAGTTATAGACTAAAAAAATAGTCATATTCATTCACGATATAATTGTCCGACGATAAATTTTGTGTTCTAATTAAGAATCTTGCGCAAATGTACCCTTTCCCTTATACAGCTGCAGTCTTACTGTGTCGTTTACGTATCTTTGCGAATGCTGGATGCATTCCAAAATCGTATTCCAGAAATCTGCGAGATACTTTTTTAAGAATTTAATCCAATTTGTTTAGAGAATACTTTTGCAGTTTTTATGTTATATATGTTTTTATATTTTATAATTTTATATATTGCATATCTGACTAAAGAGGCCGTTAAACGTAATCTGATATATCTTATCTGTCAGGATTTGACTCTCAGAATCTCCCGATCGAAAGTAAATACTTTCAAGTCTCAATGCACGACTTCTAAAATGTTAACATCTGACGACTCGTAAATACCTCGAGACTGAAATTGGACAAATATTGTTATAGTCAATTTTATGCATTTCATAAAAATTTTATAAAAAATATAAAAAAATTTCATAAAAAATAGCTTCATAAGTAATTTTAGTCTAATATCGATTTTCCACAATGTCTATCCGTCCATGTGCATATCGCCGATCTCATTGAGATATTCAATTATTGCGAGAGGAATATTTTCCTATCTTTTAGACTCTTTACGTTAATCGGGTATCCCTTCTTAAAGCTAATTTCAATTTCTTCTACTCCAAGGTGGAATAGATCGGATCAATGATCATTTTGTTGTGTCCTTTCGGCGCTGGAATGGCAGGATCCTCTAATATTCTTGATTCGTAACTATATAAATTAAAATTATAAGATTAATATTCTTTTAATGTTCCTTTCAATGCTCCGTATAGCGAAAACATGCTCGTGTTATGCGTCTAATGTGTACAAGTTTATCAGTGTTCCACAGTTCCTTTGCCGTTGCAAAGATCAAGATACCATTTTGTCATGCATACTCCAGCAAGTCCGATTTTCCTTGGAACTTCCTTGAAATTTGTAAAATTCGATTTTTCTCCATGGAGCTAAAATCTTGACAATTTTTTATGTACAATTAGCTTAAAATTTGACGATTATGTTTTAACACTGTATTTTTATACTTGTAAAACAAGAATACATGGAACACTTCCGCAAGAATAAAAAAATCTATAAATAAAACTTCTGTTTTATTTTTTAGTCCCTAGATATTTTTCATTTGTTTTTTATCGCTTGTAAAATCTTTGATGAAATCGATTTAAACTATTTAAAGTACCGTAATTTTAAAGTATAAATTATAGCAGTTCAATTCAAAGCGAATTTGATCATTCCATTTTTCCAGTTGCTCCATGCGCGATGAATCCTTAGCCTTTATGGCTTTTATTAAACTTTGGCTGATACATGGTCATGCTAGTAAGATATGCCAGAAGATATCTTCCCTTATACAATAATTAAATACAAGCCACAGCAAATCATACATAAGAAGTTATGAACACTTCTCTAATATCGTCTATCACTACCTTGTAATAATTAATTGAATTTTACGTGTAAATTCTACAATGAAAGATTAGAACATTTTGTTTTATTATAAATACCTTTGTCAAATAATGAAATTTACTGTATAGTTTCTGGTGTTTTTATCTCATTTCGTATTGTCAAATGTTATTTTACCTTGGCGGCACCAATTTCCTTTTGCCAGATGTTTGCCTAAATAATCAGTAAATTCTTCGATCGATTTGTTCTAGAAAGGATTCATATAATTACAAAAATTCTTCCCACATAAGCGATAACTTGATATTCCTTTTCTTTCAATCACAACAATATGCTAGAGATATCTAAATCATTGTTATATGTTAGAATTACTTTTCCTTTTAACTCTGACATCTTTTACGTCTTGTTTTCGACAGAAATTTAAACTAAGTTAACGAGAAGAAAACAGTTGGTAATAACAGTACTCAGTAATAAAATTCGCTGCGTTTTCATTTTAAATGGAGTAGTTTTGTTGACCCTCAGATTAAGGGAGAACACCACTGTGACGGCCGAAAAAAAGATTATTTTTGTGAATTTCTTTGTGAAAACTAATAGCTTGTATAAATTATTGTCTTTATATATTCAAAGTACATACATTTACGAAATTATTACAAAAAATTCATTAAATAATATCAATATTTCTAGCCTCAGTGCTCACTGATACACCTCGTCTGGAAAAACACGGGAGCTCTAAAATAAAATATTTTTAAATTTTATTTTATAATATATGAGTTTAGTTCAGCTAAGCGTATTAATTTTTTGATAAAATAATTTTAGACAAAATGTTGTTTTAAAAAAGGTCGCGATTTTGTGAAAAAAATCGTTTTTTTTTTTATTGTTTTTCAAAAACTAGTAATCCGATTGAAAAATTCGTATGCTTAACTAAAGACAATTTTATTGTAAACATTCTTGTTATTCCAAAATTCAAGTCATTCAGATAAAAATTGGCCGAGATATGTGAGCGTCCAGTTACGAAAACGTGGTTTCGAGAAAAACGTGTTTAAAGTTTTACAACCGATTAGTTTGCACCTAACCACGTGTGCTACTCCATCATATTTACTACAGTTCCATTACGAATTTCAATATAATATCTTAGGGACATATTTTTAAGACTCCAAGCATTACAAAAATGCAAAAAAGAAAAAAATCGATTTTTTGAACCCATCACAGTGGTGTTCCCCCTTAAAGCGCCTTAGTTTATGTCAATTTTTCATATATTCGCTAAATATTGGTCTATATTCAATATGGATAATTATGTATGTCAAGTCTGTGTATAATATTTGCTAATGTTGGCGAACTATATCGATCGCCTTTATTGATCGCCTTCGGAAGCTTCATTAATTGTAATCGATATATCAAGATTTTTCTAAATTAGATATCATCTAAACAGATTTTTTTCTATCATATTTATTTTCTATCATATTCTCTTATAATTCTGTGTTCAATTGGCATAGATGTGGCATAGTAATAATTAAAAAGAGACTCAAGAGTAGAGCGCATCATAGGCCTTTATAAGTAGAACATTGCTCAATCTATAATCTACATACATACATATATTATAACAGGATATACTTTATAAATATCGTTTAACTTTATAATAATCTCTCCGTTAGTAGATCGCAACATTTATCGACATTACATTAATAATTATTACCAGTATTATTCATTGACAAACGCAAGTTTCTGATTGGAAAGCGTTTCTTTATCACAACTGTTGCGAGAACAACGATTGCGATAAATACTAGTACATTATAATTGTTGTACTATATTCAACAAAAGCAATACTAATCGAATTTGTCAAAGAGAGAGCTGAACATTTTTTCATATATCGTTGAATATTATATATTTATAAATTACATTAAATATAGCATCTGAATTGGCAATTGATAAACTGAAGAGTGTATAAGAGTGCATAAACCGATGAAAGTACAGATAAATAAGTTAACAAAGGAAGAATAAGTGTCAGGCTGTATACATCTAGCGAGTGTCTGTATATATAGCGATTTTATTTTACATTCAATACCATTAATTAGAGATTTAAGAAATAATAATATCGAATAAATAACTTTATATCATTGTTACATCGATAATACATTTAAAGAGAATTAAGTCAAATGTGTCATGACATTTATAGATTTAATGTCTCTCTATTATAATAGAATTTTTTAGAAGAAGTAAAAGTATGCTTGAGAACAAAAACAATTTCCACATAATGTCAATTTAAATGAGTTATGATAAATTTAAACGAGGAAAAAAAAACAAAATACTAATAACAAGAAATGTATAGGAATATCACGATCCTTTTCTGTGAAAATACAGCTTCATAAATTCCTTTTTATTCCTGATAAAGAATAATGATAATACATTTCTAGAGCTTTGCTAGACTCGATTACGATACCATTGAAAGGCTCGATTAGACAGCTTCGTGCGATTTATATCAATATTGCCAAAATGTTTCATACGATTTCTGATTATGTATTCGCGCAGGCACTTGATAACTCGGTCTGATCGAAGATTCTTCGTGCTCTTATTAATACACGAATACTTTCATTGTTATTCAACTGACAACGAGATACTTGCTTAATTTCTGCCCGAAATGCTTTCGCTTAAAGAGAATTGACTCTGTGTTCGTTATTTAGTTAAATAACCTAATTTTATATCTCGAGATCATTCATGGCTTCATAAATGGTATTACTGATGGAATTGAAGCTAATGGCAAATTAAGAATTCAGGAATGTTATCTCTTTTTGTTAAATATCAATCATTTAGACGTGTAGTTTACTCAAATCATTCAGGAATGATTTTGGTGTAATTATATGGGATGAACCTATAAAAATACATATAAATATTTTATAATCATAGATAAATTTTCAATCGTGCTTTGGTTATAAATTATTTTTTATCTCAAATAGAAATTAGATACAAAAAATTCTTACCGATTATGACTTCCCAATTTTTTAATGCGTTCGTAACTTCATACGCACATCGTATTTCAGAGAAGCACATTCCTCCAACTATAAAAACAATCAAACGAGGAACGTTTTTGATAGTCTGTTGACCTTTGTCTTTGTGCCAGTGTCCATATCGTGCGCTACAAGTTATTAATATTTACAAATTATTAATATTTTTAAAAACCTAATAACAACAAATTGATTTAGAAGAAAAAGTATCATTATTGTATACCTGGTTGGTGCATGATATCCTGAACTAGCTGCACGGCCGGCAAGAAACGGGAAATGTTTAGAATCAAGTTTATCTTCAATGGAATCCTCCATAACGTCCTTGATGATTGGCGTCCAACGGCTCATTTGGTAAGTTTGCTCTGTGATTCTTTCCTTGCGTGGTACCGTATATAACTTTTTACGATTGCTCTGTAAAACAACATTGTAAAAAATAGAATTAAATTATTTAAAATGCTACTATAAAACTTTTTAATATGAGATATGATTTGCAACTTTTAACTTACATCTACAACAACATTAATGCCGAGATTTGCCATATTGACAATAGTCTGTTTATCATCAACAGATACTTGGGCGTGATGAACTAAACGATTAAGATTCTCATCGGTAATGCCGTTTTTGCTAATGACATATAAAGCTATAATGCGTAATTTATCCAAATGATTTACAGTCTGATCAAGTAAAATCGGTGTGATATTCCTCATGTGATCTTTGATACGTTCGCCTTCTGCATCAGTACCCATGGCTAAGTCCTAGAATACGAAAAATACTTATAATTAAAAAATATCTCTTATTAAATGGATTATAGGGTAGTGATTATAATATTACGCACTTGCTCCACTTTACAAAGTTTATCTACATTTCCTTGATAACGCTTCATGCAATCTTCGGCTAATTGTAAGTGTGTAGCATATTTGCTCAATTCTTTTTGATATTGCGGCATCTTTTTGATCATTTGCGACAAGTCTCGCATACTTTGCTTATCGCCCTGCGGCATTCTTTTTGATTCTGTAAACTTTTTCAAATTTTTAGTGACGTTCCTGAAAAATAACGTTTTATTGTTACAATATTCTTTATAATTATTAATCTTTCGAGGAAAGATTAAAACTTATATTTATACATACTGAGAGACTACGGCAATATGTTGATGCCTGAGTTCAACCCATAAATCATCATTTTCATCCAACAATACTTCTTTTTCTTGACCCGCTGTTGCCTCAAACCTATTTAATATTATATGACATTAAAGTTTTATTTTAAATTTGTGCAATATAGTTGCGTTAAATATATTTACTTACCTGTAGACATCATTATCAATGTCTAGTAAATCATATGCCATAGCTTGCAGTGTAAGTTCATGTAGTAAAGGTGAGACGCAATCAAATCCTCTATCTAAAATCAATAATTGAGAACGAGCTTTCTCAGGTCCTTCTCCCATTGTTGGTTCATCAGCTTTGTATGCATCTAGTTTCTGTTGCACCAATTGAGCGAGTTCAACATTGCGGTCGAAGTCACTATGATACATATTAATAGCATTTATTTAATGATATCAAAAATTGTGTAATTATTCTTCATCAACAAGAGAAAAAATTGCAATTAAAACAACAAGTTAATATTTTTAAATCACATTTAAATCGAAATTACCTGCGATATCTAACTGATGGATATTCTCCAAGTGTGGCGCAAAGTGTTGCAATTTGTTCAGCAATACGCTCCATATTGGCTGACCTCAGATTAAAGAAAGAGGGGTTGTAAAAGCAAGCGAAAGTTTCACGCGAGTCCAACGAGAAGACCTAAGAAAACGGCAGATTCAGTTTTGCGATATTCTCAATACGATAAAGAAAAGTAAATTTAATTACAAAGTTTTGTACTTGAAGCAAAATAAATAAGCATGCCAATTAGTAACTTTAAAAATAAACAAAATCAGGCTATACGGATAATTCGATTAGTGATCACATTACAAGCATGTACGTACAACATACAGATATTTTGAGTCAAAAGGAAAAGTGGTGTGAAGAAGACTTTCCTCAACAAGAAGTCTATATCGCCTAATCTTTTGCAATCTAAAAGTAAACTGACGATCCGGAAAAAGCAGAGAAATCTCTAAGCTTGTGAGTGCTCGAAGATTGAAGACAAATTTCGCGCTCTAGAGCTACAACTAGCGTCTATTATTTTCGTCTGCTTAATCGTCACCTGCGATTCGTACGGCAAGAATGCGATGTTGATCTCTTTGAGGGTTTTGATCTTTTTAGCAGCAAGAGACTTGCAGATTTCATTGAACAGCTCCTCCGGGCATACTGGCATCAATTGCAAGCATGAATGCATTCTGATTATTAGTATGTGCTTGTTTATGAATAATGTGAAAGGCTCAGAGGATGGACTGGACAGATCGGATGAGAGGATAACGCTGTATCAATATCGTCCCGATTTACATCCAGATCCGTGCGACAATATCAAATTTACGTGATTAAAGACCGAGAAGTGAACATAGAACGCGTGAAGGAATAATTATTTTATAGCGTTTTGTATATGTGTCTCTGTACGTGTATGTATGTCCACCACCATGAAGGACGAAACGGTCAAACATTTTTTCTTGCCATAGTGTTCGTTGCTTTACCTGTTCTTCATATGGTATGAAAGCGATGTTGATCTCTTTTAGTGTCTTTATGTGCTTAGCTACCAGCGAGTGACACAATTCTTTGAACAACTCGTCAGGGCATGCTGCAAAGAGATATACTGAGTATGTCAAAACACGAGAAATTAAAAAGAAATCGAACCGATAATTTTGTACGATCGTTCTTCTCAAAACATCAGTGAGCTATTAATTTATATTTTATGAGAGAATTATTAAACCCGTATCGTTGTGAATTTAGATGATCGGATACCCTCGCATGGAGACCTGTTGTGGGAATCAATAGGATATATAAATAGGTTTAATTTAACGAATTTCGACTAACTTGAGCAAAATATTTAAGATGTCTAATTATATGTATCATCATTTAATATTATATTTAATATATTAAAAGTTATTAATATATTAAGAGTCAAGTATTAAAAATGATTTAATAAATTAATAACTAAAGCATATAACTAAAACCATGTTACAATCAATTTAAATTTGAGTAAATATTAATTCATACTGAATTATATTTAAATAATCTACATATCACAAATTGTAAAATTGATAAAACAGTCGAGAGATAATTCTATACTAATTCATTCAGGAAGAATTTTTTTTCGAAACTTCTGAGAAGTAGTTAATCTACATTCATTCTACTTTTTGCTTTTTCTATTTTGACAGACAATCTACGAAATTGCGCAGTCTTTCGACAAAAAATACATATATATATTGGATAGTTTGGATTCATTTTTGGAAGAGGATATCCTTAGAGAATATGAGAGAGGATTAAATGTAGGAAATACCTTCTGTAAAGTATACATGGGCGACTTTGTAAGTTGTTCTTGTCGGATTACTGAAGTCATCGATCAATTTCTGCACCGACGAATTACAAGGCGTAATGAGGTAAATGGCTTCCATCGTTGGCAGAGGTTCGCGCTTCTTATTGATATCCTCCACCAGGGTGATACCCTGAGCGCTGATATCGTGCATCTTGCAGCAAGCGGACACCATTCTCATTGCAAGCTGATCCACTACCAAGATTCGCCATTCTACCCCACCTGTTGACTTCTTCTTTTGCTTGATCACCTCGTTCATAATCTCTGCGACATGAGAGAATTAATTATCCCAATGATAAATTCGCGCGTAGAGAATTGTGAATTTATATTGTGAACTCTACCTGGGGCTAGGATAATTAAACTTCAACCTGGGCAACAATACAAGAACTAAGTAATTGAAGCAACAATTAATTTTATATTTTGCAAGATTTCAAATACATAAAATTTTAATAAGCAAATTTTATAAGTAACTCATCTCTTTTTAACAAAATGCAAATTATGAAAGAATATTCTTTGCTGCAACTATACAAAAGTGTACAATTGCATTTCGTACAGTTCTCTATTACACTTTGTAATAGAGAAATCAATATTTTAGTAATTACATTTCTCTCGCACGGAATATATACATATTATACGGTGCATGTTTCATTGAATATATGAACCAAATGAATACGTATCACTTATTTGCTTCAACGATACAACTCAATAAGCATTATTTTTTTAGCTTAGTACAAAAGCAGAAAAAGAATAAAAATACAAAAAAAAGGAAAATTAATATTACGAAACTGTAATGATTTAAAATATTCAAATTCATTTTCTAGAAAACTTTGTTTGTATTGTAGCAAATCAGTGGCGATAACTAAATAAAAAAATATATATATTATTTCAATCAGTTAACTTCCATTTGTTCATGTTATTCAAGTCTAAATGTTAACACAATATTCTGTTTGCATCTATAATTATCATTATTAATATACATTCTTCTCATACTGGAATTTTCGAATAATATATTGTTATATTAACTTTTTAATTCTGTGACGAAGACAAGATTGATGTAAAGAAGTTTATAATATTGAATGATTGTAAGTTGCTGTCTACTGAGGATGGTCTTATGAGAAACGTTTGGAATTTTAAATATATTATAATATATAAATCTGAATTACACAAGGCTGATTGTCCTTTATTGATATTTATTTGAAATTTTTAATTCTTTGAGCCTTTGGAGATTTTTTAATTTAAAACAAGAATATTTTTATAATATCTCTATATAATTCGCAAATCGCAAAACGTAGATTGTAAATGCTGACGCAGAATGACAATCAATCATCGCACGCAAGATGAAACCACAAATGCAAATTTTTAGCAAATTTTTCTGCATCTGCGTTTATGAACTACATTTTACGATATAGAGGCACTTTAATGTTGCAATAATTGACTCGATAATTGCTATCTAAGATCTTTTGTTTAATACTAGAACTGATAGTGACTTTTTGGCTGCGCTAATATTTCAGTTTTTTTCTTTTATATTCGATGTACGAATACAAAAATATCGAAAATTGTTTGAATATAAAATAAATAATTCTAATAATATAAATAATATCAAAATAACTTTTCACAAAACAAAAATAAGAGTAGGAAATAAACAAATTGACTTTGATGATTCTAGAATTATGTTTTTTAAACTTTGCCAGTTCTAATTTAAATAATATAGATATAAATATCAGATTAACGTTTGAAAAGTAAAAGAGCTTGTACTTTTCTTATAATATTATTTTATTTAAGAAATCGTTGGAAAACAAATTAAAAATCAGGGGAAATTAATTGTAGCTCCAACGAAAATAAGCATCATTAACTCTTCACACGAATCACTGACAGCTGTTGATATCGCAATGATTGATTGATAATTAACCACGTTGACGGACAAAAAGTCCTTTGACGTTTTCCAACACGTATATTGATCTTTACAGAGAGATGACGTCACTGTGTACAGGCATGTATCAACGAAGTCGCAAGCCCCGTTTTTTTCGATATTCTCGTAAGTAAAAAAATCAATTATTTATACGTGTACAAAACACATAAAAAGATCTTTCTTAATCTCTAATACAGAAGATAAAACTTTGCGACTTTCAACGTCATAAACGATGTAAAAAAAAAAGAGATTTTTTAGCCAGATCACTTCTAGAAATTTATATTGAAAACCAGATAATTAATTTCTAAAATAATTTTGATATAAAAAATTTTGAGATAAAAAAAGTTTAAGTCAGTAATATTATACCGTATTGTATCTAATACATCAAATAATTTTGCTTTACGGAAATTTCTGTAATATTGAATATAAAATCTTTATTTTGTATTAATATTTATGGAATATTTATTCCATTTAATATTTCTATGCTTTTAAAAATTACGTATATATAATATAAAATAATTCTGTATTGATTTTGCAAACGTATAGAAATGTAAAAGCAAATTAAATAGATAGTTTTATTTACACACATTTTGATATCATCTTGAAATCAACATGAACTGCTCTGAAAAAGCAACAGTTTTATCGAGGAAGGTGCGCCGTAGAAACACGATCGAAAACCTCAGATAGTGCTCATCGCTGAATGAATACTTGGTATTTTGGCAAATTTTTAGTAAATTAAACACAAGTTAAACTTAATATAATGAAACGAGCGTTTCTTCCAATTCTTTCATAACATCAGATAATCGCGCGTCTACAAACAATGACTGACGTAAGAATGTAAAGATTTTCACAAAAATGTCCGTATTTTACATTTACACCTCATATTCGTCAATTCGTCAATTGTACAGATATTAAATCAGTAACAATTCCGATAATAAGCTCAGGTTTTGACGTCGGAAGCACGTAGAAATGATTTGTGTTTAGGTGAGATGATTGATACGCGACGATCGTGATAAGATATATTTTTCCGTATTTAGCATCAAGAATTAAACTCGATAGTGCGATAGCACCGATCGCGAAGTCAGAATTCTCGCAAGAGAATGCAACGAGGATGTTCACGCTCGGCAGCAACGTTTGACATTTCTCCGTCGTCTAACGTCTCCGGCTCAAACCATCCGATGAAATCATCGGGGAGCGCATTCAGCGTATACGCCCAATCAAGACGGATCTCTTGACGTGATTGCGAGATCGGCTGACGCGAGATCGACGCGTTCGAGACGCCGCGCGAGTCGCTTGACGATGACGCGCAATAATGTTTACAAATAAATCCTAGGCCACGCGAAATTAACGCTTTTTTTACGTTACTCACTTTGACCGACTTGTCCCTTAAGCGCCATTTTGACAGGACTGACTATCGGTTCGTTCGCCAGATGGCGACGTGCGAATCGCGATGCGCTGATAATCCCCGAGTTGCGGCGCGAAGTTGGCCGAGTGTCTGCTTCGCTTCGATCGGCACCTGCGCAGGCGCACACGAGAAACACTCAGAACTCAGTATTGGGACGCGCCACTGCTTCGTCATTATTAGCAAGGTTGGGTAGTAACTAAGTTAAAACATTAAAAGTTAAAAATTAAAAAGTTAATAACTTTTAACTCAACTTAGTTAATTTTAAGTGCATTAATTTTTAACTTAATTTAGTTACTTTTAAACTTTAATTTATCAACTTTTTTTGAATTAAAAATTTTTCTATCTCTCTTAATATTTTTTTTTTCTATAAAGTCTTAAACATTAGAGAATTAATTTAGAAAAAGTTCAATGATTTTATGATGAGAGATCATTTCTTTAATAAGAGTACACCATACGGTAGTTAGTTTTTATTGCCTCGATAGGTTTTGTCAATTCCCGCTTATATTTGAATTACACTAATTTTAGACATCATAAATGTTACATTTCAGCAACATAAATATAAAATGAACCTTAGATGAACCAAAAATTATTGTAGAACAGAGTTGTATATCCACCCATTTTCTAAATTTTTATGTATATTTTTTGTAACAAATATCTAATCGATGTAGTCGTAAACATGCATAAGCAGAAGTTAAAGAAAATTAGATAATGGTTAAAGAAAGAGAAATAATGAAAACATATATCTTTCTCTCTCGCAAGATTTTGACAAAAATGCCTTATGATGTGACTCTTATTATATATAAATATTGTAACTTATACGTGAATACAAAATTAAATTTATCTAATAGTTTATATTTATAAGTGTGATTTAAAATAATTCCATTTTAAGAAAAATTAGGACATTCTGATCTCAAAAATAATTTTTTCAAAATTAACTTTTTTTTAAATTTAAGTTAATTCAATCTTAACTTAACTTTTATTAAGTTAATTTTTTATTTCTTCAACTTTTTATTTAATTTTTATTAATTTTATAAGCGATTAACTTTAACTTAATTTAGTTAAAAAAAACATTAACTTATCCAATCCTGATTATTAACGATCCCGTTCCAATCAGCTAAACTTTTTCACGCGTCTTTTCTTTTCCTCCTTCTCTTTTCCTCTCACTTTGAGGAGAAAAAGATACCTTACTGAAAAAAATCATGTTATAACGTTACACGATAAAATCATGTAATTAAAATATATAAATCACGTAAAGAATTGTCCAAATCAGTACGTGATTTTTTTAAAATTACATATTTTGAAAAGTCACATGATGATATGTTCTTTTTTTATCATTCAATTTTTTATTAATAAAACGATGATTATAAAAAGAATGAGATTCTCCAATAAGTTACGATACGTCAAAATGTCGTTATTAATTAAAAGTATAGTCTTTTTGGAGTTATAATATTATTTTGACGTCATTTTGATACCATAATAATTTGTGTTCTCCCAGATTGTACAAAAAATCCAAAAAGAATACTATTTTTATTTCCGACTTACTTTATACAATAAATTCTTGTACGTTCCATTCCATTTCTGTTTTAAAAGTATTCCTGATAGATAATATTTCTAAAAGATTTTACTTTTATGTTACCAATTGTAAACTCTTTTTCAAATTCAAAGGATAATCTTTTCCTAACCTATTTCGCTATGAAATCGAAATAACTTTTAGATGGTATTATTCTAATGAAGCTTATAAAAAGTTAAAAGATATACTTATGGAGTCCTTTCTTGATCATCGTGAAGAAATTCTTTTTGAATTTCAAACAGATTTTACGCTATTCATAACAAATTTAAGAAGGTGATTTGAGTTCAAATGGATTAAGCGTGCTATTTGAGTCTCGGTCAGAAATAAAATTGGCTGTATTTAACAGAAAAAGTAATTTTGCAACCGTTGTAAGATGATTGGTTTATATTACATCCATTTGAAATCCAGTGAAGAATTAAGGGAAAATATCAATATTAGCTGCTTTTCATTTACACACAAGTGAAACTGAGTCTGAAGTGAGCTGAGTATTTCATACTCAGATTAATGACTCATTATTTGCTTACTTTGGTAAAAAGTTATCACAGGTTCGTAACTTCACTTTTAAAGTGAGTTTACAAGACTCACTACAACACACGATCTCAATCTTGTAAATTGTAGGTAAAAACTCAGTTAAATTTCACTTGTTAGAATGCAAAAGGAACGCGCATTTAACTGAGTTATGACGTCACGAGTGGGAATTGTCTGAGAATCGGTGTAAATAGAAAGCAACGATTGTATAAAGATCTCACAACAGTTGCAAAGCTATTTTTACTGCTGAACTATTGAGATCTAATAAATTGAGGAGATTATACGCAAAGCTTGGAGAATTACGATCGTTAAAATCACGTGAGATAAAATAAAGTGGATAAGAATCGAAGTTCACGTTTCATCGCGGTAATCTTTTCATGGCATTGCGACCTGCTCCAGTTTCGACTGTCACTCCCTCGAAATATTAATTCGAAACCAAGTACGCGACGATTTTAATAGTTATCTCAGATGTTCATGATAGACGATTTAAATATCACTTTTTGGTTCTTTTAAAAATTCTCATGATAAGCATTAATGTAGATATGTATAATGCTCATGCATGAACATTTAATATTGTATTAAATTATAAAATAATATAAAGTTTTTTGCTATGAGATTCTAACTAGAAGTTAATTAGCCGCAGAATGTTACGAGCTACACGAATGCACGTGAATTTAAAATTACCTGTTTCGATTAAAAAAGAAACTTCGGTAGACTCATGTATAATATTTGTATCCCGCTAAATACAAAGTAATAATACCATTATATCAATATTATTATTTCCTACAATGTAATTACATGTTATAATATGTTTATATTAGATCTGTTACCGTTGTTTTTTAATTAAAAAAAATTTTCATTCAAAACGAGATAAATTATTAAAGACAGAAAAAATGAAGATATTGAATGCAAAAAGCGAACAGATTTATTGTTAATCAGAAAATTGTAACATTGATGTAATGTTATTGTTACTTTGTATTCAATGGGATATTTGCAGTCAGAAAAATGGTAAGTGAGAAAATCTTTAACAATAATACCTCGTATTATTATTCAGTTTCATTAATCGATAGTAATATATTCAAATAAGATCATTTATGCTTGTTTCTACCAATATAGTTGAAGAGTAAGTTGAATCGAGATTAAGGCAGGATTGGGAAAGTTTCTTTGTAAAAGTAATTAGTTACAGAGTTACGGTTCTTTTCTTTCAAAAAGTAACTGGTTACAAATTACAATAAGTTATCGATTTTAGAATAAATAACACGTAGTTTCAGTTACAGTTATTTCAAAAGTAGTTATTTTAAATACGTCCTATTTTAAATACAAAAATCTTATAAATAAATTACAAAAATCTTATACATTCCTAACATTACTAAATTATTTTATTTATTTACTAAATATACAATTATACGTTACACATTATTCATAATAAAAATTGATATATGTATATGCTATATACATTTGGAATTAAATTTAGGATTAATATTAAGACACGTTTCAATATTAAAATAATTCTAACTTAATTCTTAATATACATTTACAAAATATAATAATTTATCAGGGATATATTTCACACGAAAAACACTTCATTTTAATCAGCACCAAATATTGATAAGTAAGTTATAAAATAACTGTGTGTGGTATAAGTAATTATTAAATTAGAGTTATAAAAAAGAACTGTAACTAAGTCAAGTTACAGTTATATAAATAGAAAAAAGGAACAAAGTTATAAATTACAGTTACCGAAGAACAGTAACTCTAATATCCACACATTTCTATTAGTATAAATTAACTGTAATCTCGCTTTAACTTACTCTGTATCCGTTTCTAATTCTTAGAACTAAAAAAAGACAAAAAGTAAGTTAAACAAGATTAAAGTTAATCTATATTAAAAACAAGCATCAATTCATCATTATAATTTTGCGCTTGAACGTAGCGGTAACTAGACGTGTAGAGTATCGATCGAGACTCGATCGAGTATCGATCAATCAAAGAACGTTCAATCAGTTCAAGTATTGCCGGTTAATATCGCCAGTATCGCGCAAAGTGTTCGTTCGCAATAACTTTATCTTGTCGCCAATTTTTCAACGCTACGTACTCTGCGTAACAGTCGATAGGTACTCGCAGAATCCCCGATTGCGCGTGTGTATTTTCATAACAGACCGCGAGTATTGAACTCCGGTATGGAAGCGACAGACGCGTCGGGATCAAAGTGGCCGATTTGTCGAGTGACACCGGTCGACGGTGATTACGCGTGACGTGCGCGCGAATAGACGCAAAGCAGCAAGCGGCAACGAGAGAACGAGAACGGGCCGGCCACCTGACAACGAGAGCGAAAGGAGCGAGCGAGAGGAATCGGCGCGGGTGGGATGTGGGAAACGGAGCGGGAACGAGCGAGAAAGGGGAACGAGTGAGAAGGTGGGAGAGACAGACGGGTGGTTCTCTCGGCTCTCGGCTCTCGGCGATCGCGAAGCGAGACGAGGATCGGAGCCAGTCGTGCCGCGCCGGCTGCCGGCTGCTTCAGTTCGCAGTCGTTCGCCGTCGCGTGTGTTTCGCGTTTTGCGCCGCGCGCGCGCGCCCCTCGTCCGAAGTGAGTGTGTTATTCCGCTATCTTCACTACGTTGAACGTTCGCGGGACCACCCGCGCGTCTTCCCTCCGCACCGGTGCGTTTCTCTCACAGTCACCTTGGGACTCCCTACTTGGGTTACGTTCACGTTCAGTTCGCATCTCTCCCTCGCGTGTCACCCTCGCGCGAACGCGTGACGAGAGGGTGAACAAGGGGATCCGCGTGTTCGCCACGCGTAAATCGCATCGCGGAAGAATGTGTGCCGTAGCGATATCGTTCGGCGGTATTGTTTTTCAGTGATAGATCGGACGAGGGGGGGGGGGGAGATTTGTCAGTGAGGTGATCAGTGCCTGATCTGCCGAGGGAGGAGATCGTCACCGCGACCTGGATTTCGCACATACGGGAGACGAAGATGAAGCTGGAGTATCCCTGTCGCGTCGAGGGCTGGCTCAATGTTTGTGGTGAGTGCACGCGATTGATGTTTACATGTCGTGAGTCTTGAACGAGTGTCAGAGGACGATTATCGGAGCGGCGACCACTTCAAGCAAAATTCAATCTTGTAGCACGGCATGGCGATAGACGGTTGCTGGTTATTGAAGATCAATAATAATATATGATTCGTGCTTTGAATTTTGAAATATCAACAGTTCGCAGTGTTTAGATAAGATGACAGACAGATAACAAGTTCTGGCATTATTTGAATAAATCTCTTGAATAAAAATCTGTTATAGGCTGCGTTCGGAAACTTCATCCGAGTCTATCAGTCATTGTATCTTTATTTATTACTAATTAGGTATAAAACGATACTGTTAAATTTATAATTCAAATTATATCCCTTTTATAGGTTGCCACTGCTCCTATTCGATATATCCTTAATTCGATATATCCTTTAACGGACTTGAACAATTTAACTCAAGGAAATGTAATATTAAATTTGACACATATTTAGTTGATGTTATTTATCAAGTGCTTACATTAATGTGGGCATTGTTTACTTTGAAATTAATCACAAAAATTTACATTTTGATGTACATGGAAGTTACAAATAATAAAATATTATTTAATTCAAGGTATTAAGTTACCATTGCTCCTTTAATATCTAATAGCGAAGGATATATGGAAATGACACACTCGGGATTTCGGATGAAGTTTTCGAACACAGTTCTTATGATGGTGGATATTTTTGAATAGTCAATTAAAAATCGCGAGGTATGTACTTATCTATTATCGAAAAGAAGCGTCATATCTTCGGCAAATCGCGAGGCGGAATTTTACGTCCCCGTGCGGCGTTACCTACAAATTGGAATGTATACGATTTAAACAGGAAATAAAATTTTGGGGAAGGCTAATACGAAGAATCACTCATCCGTGTAGAGGTTGAAGCTTTGCATTGTCGTCTGAATTTAATCCCTCGAATGCAACGAGAATCCGCAGGTTTTGGCATCACGCGAACTGCATGCGCTTTGTTGCATAATGGCAATCATTAATCACTGTATAATGGAGAAGATAAAACAAATTAGAAATACAATGCATTTTATATTTGACTGAATGGGCTTTGGGAGTTTATAACATTAAATGTACATATATTAATTAAATCTTAATTGTCTCCGAATTAAATTAATTATTAAATTGATGTAATATATACAGAAATTCGACGTACATTGTCATATATTGAGTTGGCAAGGAAGTAATTGCGTTTTTTTAGCTCAAAGTTATACAATATCTTCGTCAATAATGAATGAAATTTAAATTTAAAAAAAGAGTTTCAAAGCTTGAAATCTCTACTTTTAAAAGCTTACTATATTTTTTAAGTTTATATGAATTTGGTAATTTTTATATATCAAAAACTACGAGAGGAAAAAGACGCAAAATTTTCTTCTCACTTTGTGTGTTTGTAAACAATAATGTTTTGTGCCCAAAACAAATTTGAGAACATTTTCGACCTATCGTGAAAGCTTGATATAGGGTGGGCCATCTATTGGTACGTTTTTGAATTTCGTCGTATGGCAACACCGAACGAGCTACAGACCCGAAATTTTGACAGTTTATTAGTCATACCGTCCGCGGCACGAAACAACATGTTTTCTCTTGAAGAGCGTTTTGAAATTTTAAAAACTTATTTTCAAAGTCAGTGCTGTGTCGCCGAAACTGTACGAATTTTGAAAAGAAATATGGAGCACCGAAGGAGCTATACGCAAATTGGTGAGGAAAGTTCGTGAGAAAGGGATGTTAGTGGATGACAGAAGTGATCCCAGAGCTCGGACAGTGCGCACACCCGAGAATATTGAGGCTGTGGCCCAAAGTGTGAGACAATTCCAGCTTTGAAAAACAATAGTCCAAAATGTCATTAATAATTGGGGTGACCGAATGGCATACTGTAAGGCCAGTAGAGGGAGCCACATGAACGAAATCGTTTTTCATTCTTGACGCGGATACTTTTAGCTTCACAACAAAAAAAAAATTAATAAAAAATATCAATGTATGCTCATTTGATCGCATTTTTAAAAACGTACCAATAGATGGCCCACCCTGTACTTTCTCTACAAAATCGTTTTTTTTTAAATTCCTACAATTTTTGATTATTGAGTTATCGCGGATTAAAATAAAGGATCATTTTGACTTTAATTGCTCCATTAAAAATTGTCATATCGCAATTTAAAAAAGAGATTCTTAAAGCTGAAGCTTTACTCTATCAAGATATATTTATATTTGTTGGTAAGAAAGTAATTGCGATTTTTACTGATAGATGCCTTTTAAAAAAACGCAATATAATGACACAGGTATAAATTCTACAAATTAAATATTTGGAATATTTGTGCATTTTTTTAAAGAAAAAATTAGATAAAAAAAATTTAATCTTTTATGTTTCTGTTTTTTTCTTTATTATCCAGACAATTTCACTTAAACTTATGTCACTAATGAACGATTTAAATATATTAATTCAATTATTTTTATTAGTACATTGGGTCATTGACATTTTCCGTTTTGAAAATCATTATACTGAGAGTAAAGCAAATATGATATTGAATTTGATCGTTATCAATCGTATGTGTACATAAATAGCTGCGACATTACACACATCGATTCGATAAAATTTAATTTGTTATCGAACAAAGCTCATGCAAAATTTTACATTTTAAGGAAATTTTTGTGTGTACGCGTTTCAATAAAATGTAATTATCACAAGCAACAACGCTTGCGTTTGTACATGCAAAAACGGCACTATCTTTTAGAACATAACAGATAATATAATAGAGCATGTATATATTTCTCTCTCTTTTATATATAAATATATTATACATTGTACGTCGAACCGGGCGAACTCACACATTTAGCTTACAAACGAAAACTGCAGAGTGCAGAGTTAGAAAGCTTTTTATCTTTCACTGTGAGGAAAAAAAGCGGAGTATTAAAAAAATTTTATGTTGAAGACAATTCGCGCGAAGTCTTTATTAACTACATTTTACGTCGTGCTTCGCTCTTTTTACTCCTCGCCGTAAATAGACTTTATAGCTCAGTCGCTAATTCTTCCAAGTATCGTGCGATTGTATAATTTACTGTCGTTTAATGATTTTTTTTTCCATCTCTCGGATACGTGATGTCTGTTCATAACGGCTTGCACAATCCAGTAACAAAATGTAATAAATAACAGTGAACTGTCGGATGTTATACGATAATTTTTTTACATGCATCTCGTTATGCGTTTCTTACGAGATTTGATGTATAGATTATTCTTTCTTTTTTTTTTGCACATTTTTCTCGCTTTCTCATCAAAACTGGTACATATCGCGTTGATATGTATCAGGTCCGCGAAAGAAAAAAAAAGAGAAGAGGGTGAAATTCTTTCCGTGCGGCGACTCTCATGTGGGTCCGGCGGGATTTCTTACGTCGCTAGGTTTAACGACTTCTTGCTTTTTCTGTGGATCTTGTATAAAAATCGAGAAACTTCAATTTTTACGGACCGCCCGACACGTCGTACGCGGCGCCTATCGATTCTTTAGCTGACCGAAGAAAAATCCTCGGTCCAGTCGTCTGTGTCGTGTCTGTCTTTTTACTATCGATACTGAACGAGGGCCCTGGTGTCCGTTAAACCCCATGACATTTTTGCAGGTTGACCTCTGAAACTCGTAGAGTAGACGTAACTTAGACTGCACAATGTGATTATTGGGAAATACTGAGGTCAAGAAAAAACTACACCTTGTTAAGAAAAGTTGTAATGTAAATGTTATGTGAACAAAAGTGTAAAAATTATGCATTATTACATACATTTTTCGCAGTGCAGATCATGAAATTGACGTAAATTTAATCATGATCTTGAGATTCTTTAGAAATTTAACAATACGAATGTAAGAGATTGAAAAAAGTAGACTGGAAATTAAAATTTAAAACTTTATGTTCTCCTTTTCTCGCTTGATTTTAATCTTAAAACTTGACAATGTATCCTATATGATATATTTTTTATAACCTAATATATACATATATGGCATACATGCTATAGACTTAGAGATTGTTAATAAATATAATCGCATCAAATATTTACTTAAATATGCTAATACAAATATATATATATATATATGTATGTGTATGTATATATGCTATTTACTTTTAACGTTCGTGTTCGATTTTTTTGCAATTTATTCACGTGTGAACCTCAACATTTCTTTATTTCTTTACTGGCGATCATCTGCGATTATCTGGATAGCATACTCGTGGGACTATTTTAATTTCCCGGCTTATCTTCATTGCCATTCTATATCGTGTGTATCGTCAAAGTATCGGCAAAGCCCCTATCGACCGTTATATCTTTTTTTCGCTCTCGAAGCCTCGCGCACATTTGCATCGAAATGAAAACATTCCCATTTGATCACCATCTCCATTGCAGAGGCCTTTTGTCTTTGCCCCTGCCATTGAATGGACATTCCCTGTATCATGAATTTGTACACATCCGCCATTCATGGTCTGTCGCGGAAATGTCCTTGTCTTTATTGAGATGATCTTCGAAGCACTTCCTTTGTTTTACCGTTTACTCTCTTCATTTTAGAAGTAGCAAGGAAACATTTTTTTCTTTTCTTAATTGGTCATTATCAATACTTTGCATTATAACAATCAACTTAGTTGCGCAAATGGCATTTTTTGATTATCGGATCATTTGCATTCGATTAAATATGTGCTATTAAAAATATTTTTAATGAACTTTAATAATTTAGTAAATATAATATATATTATATATAATATTATATATATAATATAATTATATATAATATATAATATTAATAATAATATATAATATATATTATATTATACATATATATACATATATATTATATACATATATTTTTAACATAATTGATAGAACCATATATATAAAATTATTACAGTAATAACACACACACACACACACACACACGCATGCACGCACGCACGCACGCACGCACGCACGCACGCACACAATTATGTATTGTAAAAATGGAGTTCCTAATATTACTTTACTATACAATTATAGTCATAAATAACAAATACATTTTTCTCAGTGTAATTCGACCTTTTGCAACAAAGTTTCTCTATGCAAAAATAACAGATAAGATATTATATACATATTTAAAATAATTGCTTATCGTAATAGAAATAAAAAATTAACTATTTTACAGAAATTTAATATTAGTACTGGCCAATTAATCTGATCAATTAATCACTTATTTTGATTATTAAAAGTATTGATATAACAATATAATACGCAAAATAAACGATTAATTGATCTATACTGATATTATATTTCTGTAAAAATTGCTTAGGAATTGGTTAGGAACTAGTTAAGATAGGTTAAAACTATTTAGAATTTTCTCAGAAAATTAGTTAGAATTAGGCAGAAATTGGTTAGAAAACGACTAAAAATTTATTATAAACCTAGTTAAAAACTAGACCAGAAACTAGCCATAAACTGCTTTGAAAATAGTCATTAACTGCTTAAAAATTGTTCATAAAATAAAAAAATTAAATAGAAACTAGATATAAACTCTTTAAAAAATAATCAAAAAGTAATCAGATATACCAGTAAAAATCTTGTTAGAAATTGACTAGTTTTACTATCCAGTTATTGGCAAAGCAAGCGTCGCCCAAACTTGTCAATTTCTGTTCAGTCAAACTAATTAGAAACTAGTTAGTAACTAGAATTCCTGGCCAATTTCTGACTAATTTTTGGTTTTGTTTTCTACTCGGGATTATATATGATTATAAAATAATATAACTGTATTATACATATATGGTATCAAGAAGAAAAAATATCTCGGTATATACATTTGTAAGAGAACGAAATATAATTTTTTTTTCTTAATAAAGTATACTTTTCTAATTTTTCGGGAAAAATTAAGAAAAAAAAATTATATTTCGTTCTCTTATAAATGTATATTCCGAGATATTTTTTCTTTTTTGTAGTGCAGTTCTATTCTTTTTTTATTCTCCGTAGTCGGCAGGCTTAGCATAAACTGGTTAAGTTTGAACGACCGGCTTCATAACAGTTTGCGGTCATATTTCATACTTTCTCGTTTACTTACTCTTCCGGAAATAATAGAGAGAGCGTTTCCATAGCACGTGACGAAAGGCGACGTGTTATCCACATAAGTCGCAGATTACTGTCCGCGCAGGTAACTTGCCACTCCTCTTGCGTGTGATCTGCATGAATAAATCATACGAGATCAAGAGAAAGAAGGGGAAGGCGGAATGAGGTGGCGGTAACCTATTTTATTCGATTTTAAAAACAAATTCACGACTTCTGTAACACGTTCTAAAAAATTTGTCGTATATATTTTTTACAAATATCGTCTCACAAATTATAACATAATATATTTATTTTTATTTTGCTGCAAGTATAATTGTACCCATTGTTTAAGAGTTTCAACAAGGACGATCCATACTAAACCCACTTTCTCCAACATGTTAAAAAATTTTAAAGAACATTATATGTACGTAAAAGTTAATTTAACGATAAAATACTTTCATTGAAAGAATTGATGACATTAATAAAAAACAATAAATTTGTTCTTTTTAAAGAATCTGTTATCTTGTTAACAGATATTTATATTTTGATATTTCTCGAAGCTAACCTTTTTTGGTTATACCAACGTCTTTATCATGATTCTTGATTTATTAAGGCATTCCCCTGGCCAAATTATTGAAACTCTGTTGACGACAGAACGAATTATTACGCGATTAAATGAGAAAATTAATAGCATGTGATAAATGTCAAGATATTTTTAATAAGCCTTATTTGGTAAGAAAATTTGGAAAGTTTTTCCGAATATGCAATCGAGGCGCAAATACTATATGCACACATTGTCAATAAAAATTTTAATAAAAATTTTACTTAATAAAAATTAAGATTGTTATAAAAATAATTAGCTTCTTCGTTTCTTGAGACATGTAGAAAATATAATAGATAACTTGACAAAAAATTGACAGTATAGCAATTTGTTTCTCCTTATAATGTTGATGTTGATTTATTTGTGTTAGATTATATATATATAAAGTAATATTTACAATAATTTACATTATGCAATTCAATAATTATAACAAATTTTGAAAAAAAAAATTTTTTTTCATCATTGGCAAATTGAGTGAGAACCTATTAAAATATTTCAACGCACGGAAAGAACGATTTTGTTGAAGTATCTAAAAATTTAGTTAGATATAAATCTGAAAATAATTTTTTTGAATTATCGAAATTACGTAGAAATCTTAAACATGATGAACGATGTTGCAAAAAGTTTCGACATTTTACAACCAGTTTAAATATCCTACACGAAATCCTACATAATTATTTTAATGGTTCAACAAAATTATTTCTAGATCTGCATCTAACTAAATCTTTAGATATTTTAGCAAAATCGTTCTTTCTGCAAGAAAAGCATTTTTTATTTTCATTTATTTATCAATGACAAAACAATGATAGACGTAATAAAACGAACACTGTCAAATGTATGATAATTAATACTAATCCTACAATGCGTTTTATTCATATATATGTATACATTTCTGCATAATCTCCTGACAAAACGTGCGTAAATAATTGATTTATCGTACGATTCTCCTGCACAACGCGATTCCGTTGCTCTCGTTTAACTGAAGTTCGTACGCATACGGGTCTCCGTTCACCACGATGCCGCGATCAGGTTTATCAGCGATATTGCCATTACTACTTCATTGTGGAATTGCACTAGTGTTCCCAGTAATCGATATCGCGCCGCACACCCAGCTGTAAGCACGCTCGTAAAGCTTGAACTCGAGTTCACGGCATTCCGACTGCTGAGATACGAGCTCTGCCTTTTCCGTGCCTCCTTCCTTCTCGTTTTTCTTCCTCCTGCTTCCAATTTTTTAGCCAACGATTTTATTTATTTACGTTAGACACACATTACGTTAAACGTGTTGAAAAACTTATCTTTAAATACTTTTTACTGTATGATACATTATATTCAAGCACGCGCATACAAATATTTCATTATGTTATATGCGACATAATATTTGATAACAATAATTTGTGGTTAGAAACATTTTAGTTTCTTGTACAATAATGAATTTATATGGTATGTTTTACACTAAATTTTTTAATTAAATTAAAATTTAAGAATAAAGATTTTTTTGAACTGTGAGAAATAAGTATATTCAAGTTGACACAGATTTATCAAGGCAATCAATACACATTTACACGTTTTTACTTTCACTTTTGATTATATTTTTTATTTTTGCAAATATATCTTATAAACACTGAATATTTCTCCAATCTTTCTGAGATGGAAGTGATTATGAAGAAAATCATGGCAGAGATTGTTAGATTACACAATGTGTCTTGTTGTATTTTCTCGCATCAGGGCGGTGCACAAATAATAAATATTGACGCAGGTTTGCTGGCGCCAGGTCTTTAAACTCTCTTCAGACTCACTTTTACGGCAAATGATTGATGCGGAAATTGGCACGTCGTTTTCGTACATGCGTGATCTTCGCAGAAAATCTGCATAGTCGACAAAATTCTTCAATCTTGTTCCGAGATTTCACGATATTATACTGTAATCATTCCACGTTATTTTTAAACAAAAACAGAATATATTGAAAACAAAAAAAAAGAAGAAGAGATTTTTACATTTAATTTATTTTAAAAATATTTTTTTAATTTTTTATTTTTAACTATCGGACTTAGGTATAATGAATTAATACAATATATATAATAGTATTAATACAATATTGATACAATATTTGTGTATTATAAGTTTTATTAATGCTGAAATTATTTTGAACATATTTCTTTAATAATATAATTTATTTTTTACAATATTTCTCTCTCTCTCTCTCTCTCTCTCTCTCTCTCTCTCTCTTTTTTCTTTCTGTTAAAGAAACTTTGCAAATGCGAAATTGACGGTTGTGGGTTTCATACAGCTTTCGTGTTTGCTGAGCTTTTCCACCCTCTCTGTTGGAAAACTTGGAGATCGAATGGCAAATAAGAGATATCGAATTCTCCCTTCGGTTCCACCGCAATAGGAGCAAACATGGGACTTAATATCGAATCGTTAGCCCGTAATGAGAGACGTGACCTTCTCTGCAAATGCCTGAGTGCATTGATGCACAAATTGGAACACGCTCGTCTATCTGGTCGTCATTCGCAATGCGCTTCAATCGGGGTCCGTAGTAAATATTTAAAGATTCCACTGGCAGCGTTTCGATATTCAGAGTTAAAGATAATCGTGTGTTCTATTTGTTTGAAGAGTCGATTCGAGAAATTATAACAGAATTAATGTGTGACGTACATTAAATATTTATATCATCTCTTTTATATTCTAATTGATATCTTTCAATATTTTGATAATGAAATGTTACTGTTTAGATGATTGTGCACGGAACGAACGGTTTTGCTGAAGTATCTAGAAATTTAGTTAGATCTAAAAATAGTTTTGTTGTATTATTATATAGAACGTTTAAGCGTTGATGATAATTCTGCAAAAAGTTTTCATATTTCCAGTAATCAATGTGAGCATTCTGCATAATTATTTTGATAATCTAAACAAATTTATTTTTCGATCTGTATCTAAGATATCAGAAGATCTGCGAGTTACGCCGGTTTTTTATCCATTGCTAATGCCATTATATAAAGGCGATAACCCACAAATCTTTCTTTAAAGAAAATACCCGTGAAAGCTTCCAAAGCATTAACAGATCTGTATCTAGCTAAATTTTCAGATACTTCGGCAAAATCCTCGATAAAATCATTCTTTCTGTGTGATTTTAAATTTAGTGACAAATTTTTAATATTTTTCATATAACATTAAAAATGTATACGTGATATTTGTAATATTTTACAAAACAGAATGAACCTTGATATTTTACGTACAATATTGTTAAATTGATTACCAAGTAAATAATAGTTATATTAGGAATATTCTTTTCTTAATGATTTCAAACACAAATATTATTAGATAAACAAGAACAGGGAACGTTCAAAGAGATTTTTGCGTAAAAATTTCGAATATTGACAGACTTCGTAAAAATTGTCTTTTCTTGGGAAGACGTTCAAGGTCGCGATTTAATTATTGTCTCGTGTACTTAACGACGGAGAGGATGAAATCGAGCCTGCATTAAAGAGACTGCTAACGACGATGAGACTGTGAAAACCTTGAGCAGACATGGATTTACGATATTGCCTCCATTTTTAAATAATTCTTTATTTGGTACGTCAAGGTGTACGAGCGGCACGTGCGTCTCTTTATTGTGATATGAAAATCGTCACTATTAATATAGGTATCGCATATTACTGTTGAATCATATTGGATATGCGTTAAACGCCATTATGCGAAAAGCTGTATGTATTTATTAACGTGAATCACAATGATAGCAATGTAAAAAGGCAAGTTTTGCAATCGTGACGCGGACAAGGCAGTTTTAATTTTCTACCGAAGTTATAAATATGATTTGTGTTTGATGACAGTTTCGGATTATCGTATCAATTATCCTTGACTTACAAAGTTGGAAACAGAACGATTAAAATAAATAAATGAGCGAGATTGTATTCCGGTATCTGTCATGTATATACTACGCGTGGGCCTTGGAAGAGAGTAAACTTTGCGAAATTCGAGTTTCCGTTTATTCAGGCTAGACCTAGTCTTCTTGGCGAAGAACATATAATGTCTTTGATAAGTTACGGATTCGCTTTTATTGACATTACATAAATTCACAATGGTCACGAGAAAGTTGTTCACGCGAAAGCTGATTGTAATTGACAAACTGATTAAAGGGAAATTTCGTTCGCTTGTCTAATTATATAGTACTCTCCGAAGTCTCGTAGAGAATTTATGTACTTAGAATTCGGATTATATTGTGATCTCGATATGAATTGAAGCGGATATAAATACTCGTTCTTCCGGCAATTTACTCAGAATACATACAGAAACTTATTACATCAGTTTAATACTACGAGTTTCTCGCATCCGTTTACACAAAACATTTGTTATCTGTATTCGCTGAAAGCGTTGCATTGTTTCATTAGTTAATAGCGCTGCAGCGGTATTTGTAAAATCTGTCAAATCCGATTGAATATGAAAATAGCATCGCTATGATCCAAGCCTGAGATCAATTTTAATAATAAGAATATTTTTGCTTATTTTACGTTGATTTTTGTAGTTTTTATACATTCATTTTGCTGCATGGAAAGAACGATTTTGCTAAAGCATCTACAAATTTTGTTGGATGTAAATAATCTGAAAATAATTTTATTGATTTATGAAAATAATACGTTGGAATCGCAAGCATGATAAATAATGTTATAAAAAGTTTTGACATTTTAGCAATTCGAGTGCTCTACATAATTATTTTGATAGGTCAACAAAATTATTTTTAGATTTAAATCTAATAAACTTTTAGACAGAATATAGATACTTCAGCAAAAGTCTTTTTCATGTAATATTATCCATGATATCGACAAATTTCTTTATTATTTTCATACAAATATTTAGATGTAATTTTTTCCGATTTTTTTGAAGATTTTGTATCGATATGTATCGAATGTATACTTTTTAATATACATTCTAGAAATTTTTTTATATACATTCTCTAATACACATTCATTAAGAAATACATAAAAGTGAATTTGTTTATTTTAATTTTGTATTCAAATTATTTAATATACATATGATAACGTGTATATTATCGAAGATGTTCGAAGTAATAAATTTCTGGTAGGAATCGTAAATAAAATTCTAACAGGAAATGTAAAATACCTTATGTGTGTGTATGTGTGTGTGTGTGTGTGTGTGTGTGTGTGTGTGTGTGTGTGTGTGTGTGTGTGAACTTCATGTCTAGAGAACATATCCTAAAGCGCTTTCTCCATGGAGCGATGCTTGAAAAATGCCATTTCGCATTCATTCCTATCTTCTATTATCCTAACGATAGACATATATGTATCTCTAATGCATCTCACCTTTCGGCGCGCATGTGTCCGACACGTCGTTTACACGAGAACGTTAAGCAGAGGCGTTCAATGATTTATGAGAATGCGTTATGCAAATCGACAGCATCTCAAGCACACGTATAGGTGCATCCTCTTCGCGCATACACACGACGAGCGAATGGTGCGAGAGCTGAACAATATTCACCTTGTTATACCCGCGCATAAATACTATCATTCGCGGCAAAGAGATAGACGAGAATACGAGGTGAATCCGTGATTCACTCAGAGCGAAAATAGAGCAAGAGAGAGAGAGAGAGAGAGAGAGAGAGAGAGGGGGGAGGGAGGGAATAAGTAAATAAGAGAGTGGGAGAGGCTCTCGTAAAAAGAATCTGCAGTACGATATCAGCAATGGCTATACAGCAGCATCGAGATCGCGTTAACCTCTGCTCTTATTGCCGTCTTCCTCGTGCACGATGTACTCCAATGGCAAATTTACTTAATGATAATCGTATCGTAGACCAATAATTAATCGTTCTGTACGTCCGAATCATCCTTTGGTGTATATTATGAAATATTTTAATAATTTTCCTCGCTTTATATATTTATCTCTGAATACGTCGGTCTAATTTTGATTGCTTACAAAGAAAGACGATGATAATGTTTCGCACACATACGTCAGATATGATTTATTATTTACACGATTCTTTTTCTTTCTAGTACACTGTAAATTCAATCTTCTTTCTTTCCATTTATCGACACGTAACTTACGTATCTTATACTCGTGGTTCGTCCATCAAAATGTTCTCTCGCTAGAGCTATGAGATACTGTAAAAGGATACAGAGGAATCGGGATGAGACCGGCGGATTGATGAGACCGAGCTCGCAGCGGGATCGCGTTTCGCGAGGTTTGTAATCGGTCACGTTTCATGCATTCGCTGGGGTAAAATCCAGTGTAAGTCTATATATACGTGCAGCAAATGGTTAAACTATAACTCACCATTCGAAAAGAGAATGAATCTTAAGTTGTCATAATTTCGATCAATTTTTTTTAGAAAAATCTGCGTTTCTTGCCATGCTATGTCGCGTAAATGGCTAACAAGATTTTTTCGTTACCTTAAAAAATATAGTTTAACAAATATCTAATCGCAAATTTTAGTAAATTATTAAAATTATATATTATAGGACCGTATATGTAAGAAACACAACTTATAGAAATCAATGCCTTAAATGGTCTAGCTGGATCTTAAGTGTTTATATGATTCTGTGTGAATTTATCAAGGAATTTATATACGTATGTAGTCCTTTAAAATTCGCGCCGAAATGATTTTTCGGTCTTGAAGAACGCAAACTCTACTAAATTATCGCAGTAATATCACAAATTAAATTGACTACACTGAAAACAAATATAGTCAATTTTAATAAATATTTGGTTGAATACTTGCCAACTAAATATTTATTAAATATAAAAATATATTTATTTGACAAGAAATGATTTAATAAGCTTTTTTTTTATCAAACAAATATTTATTTACTGTAAGTAAATGTTTAGTCGGCAGTATTGAACTAAATATTTATTAAAATTAACTATATTTTTTTTCAGTGTAACAATTTAACAATTTGATGATTTTTTGCGTCTTAGAACAATCTTAATAATGCTGAGTGACATATTAAAATCTGTAAATAATTAATTATTGTAAAAAATATTACCTCGGCCGTGAATCGAATCCGGATGTCTTGCATTCTGTGCGTCCTAAGCCTTTAGATTACCGAAGCACAGTAAATCATATTTATCATTATATTTGTCCAATTTATCAAATTTCTGCCGTTATTAGTGAAAATTGAAAAAATTGTTGATTGTATTAAATGAGTTTTATCAAGAAAAAGATGTTACTTTCGTCAAAAGATTTATGGTTAAAATACACGCCTAGCATAAATTTCAGGCTTGGAAACAAATAGATGACATGAGTTATCACGACACGTGGAATCATTAGGAGAAAATGTGGAAGACGATGTGCAAGAGACGAGGAAAGTATTACGAGCTACAGGCGAGGAAGATGGCAATTCAATAATTGGTCACGTTTGGCGCATTTGCCACGCCAGGAAGGAGTTTAGAAGTTAGATAAACGTTTAACACACACATATTCGCATACACATATACCTACGTATACAATACTGTCGCTCGCATACCGACATCTCGGGCATGTTGAGGAATTTCTTAAGTTTGGCACGGTGGTGCAATATGAAAGAGAGAGAGAGAGGGAGGAGGGGGAGGGGAGGAGAGAAAGAGAGAAGTTTCACGCAGCACGTAGTGACGATAATTATTCGAATTTATTGCTTAATGAAGGCGGAGAATAATCCGGCTAATAGCTACTTTGCATCCTGACACGGGAGACGCAACGCACAGGATATAGTATGGAACGACGTTAAAATTAATTAACAGCTCGGAATACACGTGCGAAACATGACGACAAGAAGTTAATTGAATATCCCGCGTTTGACGAACTGCCATGGCGGATTGATTGACATATCTGTCCGCAGTTGTATACTAGAGACATCAATTCTCTCGCATGAGAATCATAGGCACCGATAGCTTGATAAATATAGATCACGTGTCGACTTGCTTATGGATAGTTGTACAAGTTGTTTAGCCAGACAACGGTCAGTACGATTTGTAGACATTTCCGATAGTTAAAAAAAAGATTGAATATTTATTTGTTTTATGCAGACTACAGCATGTAATAAAAAAATATCAAAAAAGTTTTTTAATAAAAAATCAAAATCGTATCTTGAATTTTTAAAATAGTGCTAAATGCAATTTTTTTCATAATAATTGTTAGGAGATTTTCAAAATAAATTCAACGCACTATGATATCGAGATTATCACTTTTACTGATTTTATTGATATTTAATATCAAATTTGTAACATTATTTGTAACAGCAGTACTTACAAGCTTTGACTAGAAACGTACATAGAATATAAACACATACATATACCATAGTGCAAAATTATTTTCACGATATCTTTGGAAATTGTATTATATAAGCATTTACATACTTCACTTTGATGCATTCATTTATCTTTGATAGACTTTTTCTTATGAAGGCATCTGAAAGCTTTTATATTCAAATAATATTTAATAAATAATATTAAATAAAATCTTCGAAAAAAAAAATTACGGATTGCAACTTTAGCAAAATAATTGTATAATAGCTGTTACGCATAGTAACTTGTTAAAAAGAATATCTATACATATAAGGGCAAATGAGTTTAACACGTCAATCGAAACGTTTGGAAGATTGAATGTAATATAAATTTGAACAATATAATCTGTTTTGCACCGACAATGCGATAGGTTCATTTGCCCTTATATAGATATTCTATTTGAAATTATATTAATTTGTTGAGCCTTTAGAGACTTTGTTAATTTTTAATTGCTAAAAAGAGCTAAACTTTTGTTACAGCAGACAAGTAATTTGAACATTTGATATGTAAGTTATAGTTTTTCTTTATTGATTTATGTTTATAGTGTATTCTTTGCTGATGGACATTTACTTATACATACATATATTATATAATATTAAAAATAAAAAATATGTATGTCGGCTCTAAGAATTTATCTAATAATGAATAATAAAAATGCTATAAAAAAGCCTATATGAGTGCGAAATATCGATTTAATAAAATGGTATTCACATAATTAGTAAATTAAATCGCAAACGTTTCGACCAAATTTTTGATCCTTTTCAGTGCATTAATAAAATTTACATATTAAAAATATATAAAGAACTTGTAATAAATTATAAATGCATAAATTATAAAATTATCTCGTCACGAATTAAAAAAGTCATTATAGTTTATCAATGTGCTAAAATTCTTCCTGTAAAGGTATAGATGTCATTGTTCATAGGATGGTTACAAACAGTGGTGATCAGTTAACAGAGTGACCATTGTAAACTTCTATAAGTTATATCCATAAGTTATGTCCATAAACAATGCTTTATAGTATAATTATAATTAATAAATATGTTTGAAATAAAAAAGTAAAAAAAGAAGGACATACACTGTTAGAAATTTCTGTTATAAAGTCGCAACAAAAGTGTTGGAAGCTTTTATCCAACGAAAATGCACTGTAAATTTAAAGTACAATTCTAAACATTATCATAACATTTTATTGTGAAAATGCAATATAAGATAAAGTTGCCACATTGCATTGACTCGTAAAATGCACTACTTTGTCTAAAAATTCAACTCTCACAATAATAATCTCATATATATAGGAAATTAAAATTTCCTGTATTTTTAATATTTTCTAATAGTTTCTAATATTTAGACTATTGATCTTTCTTATGTGAATGTGGCCTCTGAGATCAGTTCTTCTATTATAATTCATCTGTTCATCCAAAATTAGAACAGTGTCCCAATCAAACTCATGTGAGAATTCTAATCTATAATTGGTAATCATGAAGATTTAATGGTATTCCAATTAATATGATTTCTGTGTTCCGACATTCTAGTTTTTATTTAACAATCTGTAAGTTTGTCCCTCATAAGAAACGTTACATTTTTTTTCCATACAATTAATTTTATAAATTACACCAGCATGGAAAAGAGATAGTAATATATATTTTTGTGTGGTTTAATGAATCAATTTAATTTATCAACGTCAAAATTCTTGAGGGAAGTTGGCAAGAAATTTGAATAATTTTTTAAAAACACTGAGAATATAAAGTAGAGTAAAAAAATTTTTTTAATCAATATTTACTCTCATAGTTTCTCTCTCTCTCTCTCTCTCTCTCTCTCTCTTTCTCTCTACTTATTTGTAAAATTATTTAATCTCTGTAAGTTAATGTTGATTCTTTTTTCAAACGTCTTGAAAATAAAATTAATGGAATAATTATTGTTTAAGAATTAATTAATTATTAAGTTGAAGTTTTTAACATGGAAAGTCAGATGTGATAAAAACATAAATCAAATAGGTTGCCATTTGTAAAATCATTAACCTAAAGCAATGAGCTCTACAATCTCGGATTTTATAGCTTAAAACCTGGACTTTTTTCAATGTTAATATTAATTTTCTCATCGTAAATTTCAATTATTTAATGTAGCACTTAATGTTTTTATATCCAAAAGTTGCTTTCACAAATAAAATGAATTCAAATAGTTACAAAGTATGTATATTTATTAATTTTGTACTTACTAAATCACAATATTAAAGTGGAATATAATCGATATAATGTATAATAACATTAATATATAATATATAATAAAATATAATTGGTATCAAATAACTAGTAAATTATTACATCACAGTGTCAGTAGTGAATATATAAAAACTTAAATTATGGACTCAAATTATCGGTGGGCATTGTATGGGCGCAGGGAGATAGGAATTCAATCACGACAACACTTGTGCAGCTGTTATTAGCTAATACGAGTACAATGAAAAAGAAAAACCTGCATTCGGATACTCCTAGACATCTTCAAAACTAGGACAAATCTGGGGAAATCCAGACGATATCAGCCTTACAACCAAACATCAAACTTATAATAATCACTCTTTTTTTGTGAAATCGAATAATTAAAACATACATATTATATATTTATGTGTATGAATAAGGTCAACAAAGTAACATTCTCGATAGTGCATTGATTTTATTTTGAAGACTCTTACAATATTATGGAAAAAATTGTGTGGTGCTATTTAAAAAATTCAAGATGATCTTCATTTTTTATTGAAAAATTTTTTAAATTTTTTAATCGCATGTTGTAGCCTGCGTAAAACAGATGAATTCTCATTTTTCAACCGTTTTTTTAACTGTCGGAATAAATATCTAAAAATTGTATGGACCGTTATGTTGAACCCTGTATGCTTTTATTTTTATTATATTGTTATATAGCAATAACATTATTAGTATATACATTTTATATTTAACACAAATTTTTTAATTTTTGAAATTTAATTATATGCTTCTCTGCTGTGAATTTTATACTTAATTAATAATTATAAATTTAAAGGGAAAAAAGTCAGCGAGAGAAAGAGAGAAAGAAAGAAAGAGAGAGAGAGAGAGAGAGAGAGAGAATTTATAAAAATATTTGAAAAGAATTCGATTCGAAAAATAAGAACTTTATTATTTTATTTTTCTATTATCATTACCATTATTCTATTAGCATAATTAAAGATAAATTAATGATATTTTACCTTGTTGATGACCACATATAATGTATAATTCCGAATTTAAACGCAATGTTTATCATTTAAACAGGATTATAGCATATTTAATGAAGCTTTAGTATGTTTCCACGATATCCACATATCAACAGAATTCAATATATATTATTCAATCATAAATCAAACTCTCTTTCTCTCCTTGGTTTTTTAAGGAGTGTATTTGAAAAAGAAACATCTTTAATTTTTCACAACAATTTAAGGATTGTGTTTAAGGATTTTTATAGAATGATTGTATTTAATTAATTGTTTGTGAACATTTTCCATATTATTATTTCTGTAAAATATGTTGTGAAAAAGAAAATATTTATTCTTAGAAGAAATCAATCACATTTACAATTAAATAGATCGATTCATCTGTATTGGCATATTTATCATTACTTATACTTATATAATAAATTCTAGTTTCAATATAGACACACACACATATATATATCCGAGGGAAAGTAATTAAAAACGTCGAGGTCACAAAAAAGTCAGAAGAAGTTTACTGCGCAAAAGAGTCTTTTTGAATTACCTGCATAATGCAGCAACAATCTTTGCAATCTCGCGATAATAATGCAAACTCGTCTTCGCCTCTGCTATCACCGCCCTTTTTAATCGCACTTTGTGTCTTTCCGCGCCACTGCATGCCTTATATTTTTAATATCCCGTTTAATCTCTCGGCCACGTGTCTGCCTCTGTTTCTATATTCTAGTCTCTGCAACGGAATAGGATATCCCATCGTGATTTATCCGCCAGACCTTTACGATCCATCCGCTCTTGTATGGACGCACTCGCGGAACTTCTAGATATAAACTCCGCGTTATGATCATCTATAAAACTGCCGGCCGTTATTATGAGGCCAGGTTCTTTCACTTAGTCATTTCCCTTTTCTCACGTCAATCGTTTTTCTATTGCGGTTTTTTTACACGATAATTTCACTCAACCAATCGCGCCGGTTCGTTTTTCTATCTCATCGTAAGTTTTTACGTCACAGAGGAGTGTCAGGTGCGAAACGGCTTCAACAGAACAAACGCTCGATTCGTGAGAGTTTACAAAGTCATCGTATCAAATACTCGTGTTTCCTGGAGTGAAATTGGAACTTTGATGCATTTCGTATGCGTCTTGTGCTTCATTTACATTTTAATGAACTTTATATGAACGTTCTAGTGAAAGCTTATCTCACGTAGACGCGTAATTCGCGTGTTGCGCGTTCGCGATTTTTATTACGAGAAAAATTCGTCATATCAAGATAAGGACCATCTGTTGCGCTAGAAATTCTGATAGCTTCAATTGAAACGATAATTTACATTTCGCTTCTCTGTCGCAACCAGACGCGATAACGATTGTGTGCGCGCCTATTTCGAATGTCAATCACATTTGTACGCATGACGATCACTTGACAATGAATAGCTATATGAGCTTATATCACGGAAGAGACTTTGGAACGTTTCTGTTTTTGTTTTCGAATCTAAATGGCTTTATAAAGTTAACCTTTTTTCTACATGATTAAATAAATGCGATAAAAAATTCTGCAAATTATTTTTACTTACATTTCTTTTTTAATTGTTATTCATTATATTGTCATTCACATTTCATACAAACGTCACGTCCCATTTGAAATAGCACTTAACGATAGATTACAGTAATTTTCTCGCAAATAATTTTTCATTTGCTAGACTTTCTCCTAGTTACACATTTCGGATTAACTTCATATTTAACTTCACTAAGGGGCTTGGTTCGTTTGTTGTTATTCGGAATGTCTCGTATACCCACAGACAGATAACGGGTATGAGAAACGTATAGGTACATACACGTACATAGAAATTTGCAGGTAAACTGGTTTTCGGTCTTCTCTGCGAGGGAGATCGCCAACGTCCCCGAATGCCAATTGTTGCGTATGCCTCTCGGAATGTTAATACAATCACGAAGGAGTACACGTAACGGATACACTTGTGATGGATTCGGAAAAAAAGGAACATGATGTACGCCCAGTCGGTTTGTCACGATTTTACAGTTTGTTTTGTCTCGACGTTGGATTTAGTGTGTGTGTGTGTGTGTGTGTGTGTGCACATGATCTCTCGAAATTGCATTGCACTGAAGAAATTATTAGCGCTGTAAAGCCTAACTGCGGCTTGATTGAGATTCTGTGTGTGATTAGGAACGCCGAGCGAAATTTATTACCTATAAATTATCATAGCACTGTGCCTTGATTGTTATGCCAGTGTAATTGGACGTCATTGATACGACACCAACGCACTTCCTGTGGCTAATTAGCGGCCTTCTTGGACTCAATTAGATTCAATCAATTGTGACTAATGACTGATGTATTAATTAATTATTACTTGACACATTTTACTGATTTTACTTAACAATTGATCATGTTTGAACATTGTTAAATAAATGAATTATTCAATGCTGTATATTCGATGCTATATGCCATATGCTGTTGTACGCTATAGGTACATTATTGAAAATTGTAATAGTTTATAATTTATTAGTATGTTTATTTAAAAATATATTTTATATAACAAGAATATTTTCGATTATAAGTACTTGCATATTTGTTTCTGTATTATTTATATGGAATATTATTGACGTGATATAAATGAGAATTTTACTTTATTATATTGCCATAATAAGATATATAAATAGATTTTCATTATTTTGTTTCTAGATACATTTTCGTGTTATTCGTTGCATATTGATGCATTTAAGTGCAATTAGCGTATAGTTTTTGTTTGCATACAGATTGGGCACGTTATTATCAAATTGTGGTAAATGGTGTATGTATACGCTAAACCTGGGGTCATAACGTAATACGAAAATTTAATGCTCCGCACGCTTTCGAAGCGCACGTGTTTACACGTTAATGCTTGTTCGTTGAATCTGGCGTGGTGGCACTTTGAGAACTCTCTATATAAATGAACCGCCTAATTCGGTTGCCTTTGAGCTGCGATATTACCTTTATCCATCCATTAATCGGAAGGACGGATTATTCGTCCCGCTATGATTAGCGCCCTTTGAGGGATTTTTTTCGGTAAGATATTTTATTTACGTTTTTACATCATTATTTGAAAATAAAAAAACATAAGGTAAATTATTTTTAATTTAATTTAAATTTTTATAATTAATATATATATATATATATATATATATATGTATATATATAATTAAGTAAATCTATAAATAATTATTACAGTGACTGAAGTTATATTGTTTTTACAGTTATTTATAACTTTTAAATATATTTTGTAAATTTTTATATAAAAAAATCTTGAAATATATATATGTATGTATACATACGTTGAATTTTGTAATAGGTCGTCAGAACAGTAAGTCTTACGTTTTTCATTATGAAGAATGAGGGGCTAGATTGCGTGCAACAGCATTCGCTAATTGGCACGCAAAATACAACGTATTTAATACACAAACGTCAGGATTACTACGTATCTTTCACACATACGCTACACCATCAAAGTCGCGTACGTTTAACTGTTGTATTATGATGTAGTGTTGTATTATGATGTAGATACGTACACGTCAGGTCAGCATGGTCCCACAGTCCGCCATAACTCTATGAAAAAAATAACACGTACATTACATCGCATAATGTATCGTATAATAATAATAACAATTTATATACCGGTTTGTGATAATTTTAGAAGAATCACTAATAGGTAATGATATCGCTAATAATCGATAATTAACAATGTATTTGTTATGTATTATATTAATTCGATCTCTTCGAATATTTTTTTAATGGGAATATTAATTTTGATTTACAATCAACGTGGATACAGATTATTAAGTACTTGAGAGAGAAGGGGGAGGGGAGGGAAAAGGGGAGAGAGGGGGAGCTCTAGATACCAAAGTAGCGCATTCCTTTTATCTGAACCGAAATGCCGACAGCCTTCCTATTGGTTATTTTGATCGCCATTTCGCTTTTGTTCGTAGTCCAATAAACGCTTAGTATTATATAGGATGTGGTTAGTAAATTTAAAATGGAGGACCTATGCGCTACTTTGGTATCTAGAGCTTTAGGGAGAAGAGGGGGAAAGAGAGGGGGGGAGAGAGAAAGAGAGAGAGTAATAATAGAAGACTTCAAAAACAGTTAGAGGGCAATATTTCAGCCATTGTCATCGTTTCTTTTGTTATCTATTAAGATCATCAAAACATCTAAACGTAAACGTAAACGTTAACTAAACGTAACATCACTTTGTCGTCTTATATATCTATTACAGTTGCCATGCCCTTTGTTTGCTAGCACAATGTTGAGATTCTCTTTTCCGGACAAGAAGCCGGATGTGTTACCGCTCTATTTTAACCCGATTATTAACATCGAATAAATTAACGTATAATAGCAAAAATCACTTTCATTAATATGGATGAATTTCCGTTTTATCTTTTTTTTTTTGGTACACATATTTGTTTTTACTTTTATTTGTATTTTTTATAATGCAATACATTGTGTACCGTATTATTTATATATAAAATACATATAAGAATACACACACATAAACACAAAAATTGATAATATTAGCTCTATATTTTTTATTTCTACACTTCTATATTTTTTCTTTTGTAATTATTAATAGCAATTTCGATATAGTTTTACAATATATGATTATCCTTTTTCAAATCTTTGTTTAATAAGCTTGATTTTGACTTTGTCAAAGAATCTGTCTAAATTATTTTATTTTTTAACGATAAGATGCCGTATATAAAGAAATGTAAAATCAGAAAAATGTAAATAGCCATATATCGTAACATAGATGTTATAGAAAAAGATAAAAATTGATATATCGACTTTAATAACAATTATATTCTGTACTTATTAATATTTATCATAACTCGTTTTATATATATTTACATTTACCGCGTTTTTTTTTGCTTTTACCCATAGAATCTCTATGATCTCTGCATCTTTTGAAGCTATTGATATTTTTTTTCTGATTGAATTACAATTCTCACTTCAATCTTCTTTATTATTATAGTGTCGCTCACTCAAGAGCTCCATTTATCTATCCAATATTGTCACGAATGAAACCATTTCACGTTATGCTGCGTTACGTTTATCTTGAGAGGTAGCCAGATGCTGTTTAAGCAATCTTAGCTCTACCGCGTATCTTCTTACCGAGTCAATTTATAACTTCTGTTGAATGGCCTATCGCGATGGACTTACTTTCCATGGAAAGGCATGGATAGACGCGAGGAATTCCGAGGAGGTACGATCGCTCGGATAACGCGATTTTTTTCATATCTCGCTTCAACCGTCCTGCATTATTCGCCATACAATTGCCTTTCGGACGTCATTACCTCCATCTATTTCGTAACGTCTTACGTCATTGCGAGTGTCTGGTTGCAACCAGAATTACGATTTATCTTCCCTGGCGTGTACGCCACGCCAACGTACCCGTCATATACACATCGGAGATGTTGAAATATCTATCTACCGCGTAATTGGTACCGTTGACGCGAAGTTTCAACTCCGAAGGTTTATTACGATGAGCATATGAGTATATGAGTATATGTGTCCAGCTGTAATGCGGGGGTGAAAATGGAGGATTGCTTAACGTAATGCGAAGATAGATTATAAGCACGTGTGTGATACACTATGTCCACTCTCCTTTCTCCTATCTCGAATATTTACAAATATTTCATGCTAATTAATTTTTCCAATATTTACGAGCCGTGTAGTCTCAAGTCGTTTTTTCATTTCATCCGTTCCATGTTAAGCTCTAAAAGAGATCGCACGATGGGCTCACTGAGCGCGATGTTATCTTATTGAATTATCCATCTTCTTTTCTTTACCTTTCTTCCTGACTGTTGTAAATTATCTCGCACTTTATTAATGTCTTAAAGAATCTGCAGCAATAACAAATTCCATTTCGTGTAATAAAATTGTAATTTAATTTAATGACAATCTTTTAAGCAATGAGATTCATATACGGATTTTATTCTAGCTAGCGTGGGCTAAGAATGCTAAGATCAAATGTTACATCATGTAATTAATGTATACTAGTGTTTGAATCATTAGAGAAGTATTAAATGTAGACACACTATTTTCATTATTTCAGCAATGAGTAGAAGGAGACATTGCCTGCATCTCAGTATTTCGAGATCATTTCTCAAAATAGAATGGCAAAGTGATATATTCTTAATATAAAATCTAATTTAATTTTCTAATTATAAAAGTTAGATCCAATATAGGTCAGTTACTTTAGATCGCGTGTGTAGTTATATTTATAGTGCAAATAAAATAGCGAACCTATAAGTTTGCTGTAATCAATCCTGAAATATCCCAATGGTTATTTTGTATTGTATAATTAGTACAAACATATTTTAAAAATAAGTATCTTTAGGCACTTTGCGTGTTCGTAAAATTCTATTGAATTTTTTTGTTATATGATTTATGGCAAGCAGCCACGCAAGGAAAACACCAAACTGTACGATACAAAGTACGACAAAAATTTATTTCAAACGTTTGCGAACCTATGTCACGCCAGACACATCATATTTCACCGAGAGCTCATTAAATTATAAAACTCTTCGCATTAATGCTGCGCGACTAATGCAACTACCAGATAATATGTCTTCCACGTTTATGAATATTATATCTCTGTGGTGAATATGATACATCAATTTAATATAGACTAGGATTGCTAACACTGAAATAATATTTCGAAATAATAGTAGAATGTAATTTAACAGAATTTCCAAGATAATGTAGGTTGGCTGTATCATCGTGCATTTGTTTATGTATTAAAATGCGCACACAATTCTAAATCAGCAGACCCGAGTAATATCTGAGGATTTAGAATTAATGATTTGATGTGATTTAAAATGGTTTCCGTAATTGACGATCGATAATGATTGAGATCCGCTTCAAGATCGAGATCATTTGGGGTTATTTAGCGGTGCTTCGATCTAATCACCCGCAAAGCTAGCAATTATCTCATTGTTCTCGATAATTGTTGGTGGTAATTAATAGCAGTAGTGGAACGTTTGTCAAATTGCAGTCATCAATTTGCTTCTGTAAGATATCAGCTATAATTAAAATTAATTTCAAATTAACAACGGTGATGATAATGTTATTCTATTTTTTATGATTAAATTATTGCACTTATAAATTAGAATTTTTTATTTGTATGGACACGTTAACGAAGATTAGTAAACTTGGCTAAGAATATTATAAATTTATATTAGAAATGAAATATTAATTTAATATTTTAATCAATTAAATATTAATTTATTATTTTTATATAAAATATTAAAACATTAAGTATTATAAAACTAATAAAATACTTTTCATATATTCACGAATAATAGTATATACGTCATGATTATACCTGACATACTTGAGTGGCATACAAGTAAATGATTTGATCTTATCTCGTGATGGGCGTCTTCCGGAAAACTCCGCAGGATACACGAAAACTAGTTGGGCGGATCTGATTATGCATATAACACGCGTTCGCGTTCTATTCTTACCGCAATATTAATGACATTGAGAAGCTCGCGTGACACGCTGTGATTTATTCCGTTTCGTTTTTTGTTGTCTGCAGATCTCTCACGATTGCGTCTTTGCGCATACGCGGTCCGCAGAGGCCGTGCGTATATAATATTCCGCGACCGTCGGTGATTTCCGGGTGCATACGATTCTCATCGCGTGGATCTCCCTAACAAGCGGAATTTGTGACCGAGGGAAACATCCATCTACCGAAGGTTGGCATTCGCGATGACGAAGGTCGACGACCTGGTGGGAACCGGCCATCTCCAGACCTACTTACGGAACAATGATAGTTCTTTGCTAATAAGCCGCTACCTCAGTGGTGGGTGTAGCAATAATCAACAGTAGCGTCTTAATATTGTCTAGTTTCTTCATCTTCATCAGACGCGGCTGTCGCGATCATATTATATAAGCGACTTGACGCGCGATTCCTCCGAGAGATTCGGAATTATGTTGTCCTGCGTATATCGCGCGTTTATCGCGCAATTCTCTCACGAAGAGGTGTTATTATTTGGCAATTTCTGCATAATGTGAATGAAAGGAAAGCAAATACAGTTTTCCGAACTGGTTGCGCGCAATCACATATACATTTTTACTACGGCTAAAGACAAAGCGTTCGCGACAAACGCGGAAGTTATTTCATACGAATATACTTGCGACACTCGCAGAGGCGGAATATATAGTTTTTTTTTTATGGATCTCTTTCTGCAAGAGTGAAGCTTTCGTCATTCTTTCGCTTGCCTCAATTACCGCGCTCCCACAGGTATTATCGACAATCTCTCTATTCACCCTTGAGAAATGGTGTTTCGATCCGACGTCTCGTCGCTGGTAATAATAATCTTTGTCACACCTTTTTCGTGTTTATTAATTTGTTAAAACGGTGGTACATATTCTCGTAATAGCTTCTCACGAGATAATTGTGTGAAGATAGAATACGTCAACGTGGCCCAGTTAACGTGTGTCGCGGTTGAAGGAATTTCGTAAATCCATTTGATCTCTTTGCAAATTGAGGACGCGAGTATAAGGAACGATGTTGCATCCGACAGCGACGAGAATAAATTTCGTGATGGCAGCGATTTAAAGCCTACACATCTTGTCTTCCAGACACTTCCTTTGGATATATTTTTGGACCTGAAGTTGCGCCACTTATTTCTTAAATTAGATTGCCGTCCTTTTCATTCCTCCCATCGAATTCTGCGATTCGATGTAAAAGCAACGAGATACGTACGTTAATTTTATTTAAATTATTTGAATAGATAAATTGTTCTAAATGAAATCAATATTTATTTTGAAAAGTTAATGTACCTATATATTTATAGTAACCTATATTTATTCTAGTATATGATAGATAATATAATTAGTGTAATAATATTAGACATTTTAATTCTTTTATTAAATAGCTATTAATAATATTTTTCTAAGAAAAATACATTTTTATACGTATATATAATAATACGTATAATTAATTATATATTAATTATTAATATATTATTTTATTTTAGTATAAATTTCTTCGCAGTGTTTTGATTCTATTGGTAATAGTATATCTCGATGTATTTATTTTCAGTTGTATTAGTTGTATTATTTGCTGTCGACATTAGTAATTAGAATTGATACAACTATATCTTTTTTTCCGAAGATAATATTTCAAATGCTTATACATATTTGTTTCTGTCATGCTGCTTATTTAATTTTATGCAGCTGCATACCTGCATAAAGATACATACGTTCTCGTCTTGATTGTAGACCTAAACCATTTCATCATATGCTGTTACCGTGCGGGTGTGTCCACGAAGTTGAACAATAGTATCACGTGGTGGTGTCTTATAAATAAATTCTTTAATTTTGTTTTATTAGTAGTATTAATTAGATCTTTTTTTTATACATTTTGATTGATATGTTTTTATTATATATTTTTTTATTTTTACTAACTTTTATGTCATGATTTGCTTGATATTTTAAATAGGTACCATATAAATTAGTATCCCCGATGAATACAAAAATTTGTAATTGAGCTCCAAATTATATTTATTCAAAATTTTCACATAAAAAAAAATGTAATCATATATTCATTCAAAATTTTGAGTTTTCAAAAAATATTTATTTACAAAAAAACTATGAATTTTTAGCGAGTATTAATATTCATTCAAACAAAATATATCTGTAAACTGAAAAAGAAAGCTCCAATAAGCCATACCTCTTAATTAAATATAACCGGTACTTTGGTGACTTTAAGTAAAAAAAAAGAATTTTATTTATTTTTGTGTGTCATTGTGTCAATATTCAGATTTTATAAAGGAAACTTAGAAATTTTGAAAAATATTTTAGAAAGATATACATTTTTTTATTTATAAATCTATCTATTTGATAGAACGCCATACATATTTCGATATAATTTCGGTTATATGACAGCAATGTTATAAATATTTTATAGAATATCTTGAGCGCGACGTTCATTATGAATGTCTGTGGACATTAAATTCCAAGATATATTATTTATTCTCAATAAAAATGTCTTTGTTTAATCTATAGATTAAACAAGAACGCCCATCGTATAAGTCGCGGACTAAGCGCACGGTGTAATCGTAGTCATTGTTTTTATAGATTTCTGTTTTCTCTTGTAGGTTTGCAAGCTATGTGCAGATAATACAGAGTAAAAATGAATACGAAATGGAAATATTGATAATCATATTAAAAAAAAAAATTCATTTAAATGGAATGAAAAAATATTTATTCGTTTCTTAATGAATAAAAAAGAAATGTATTCGAATGAGTATTTTCATTCATTTTTTATTCATTTATTCGAATATTAGGTGTATTTATCGGACACATTAATACAAATTTCAGTCGTCTTTAAAAAGGCAAAAATTATATGTTTGTAGTGAAATGTATACAACAGTTTGTGGCACTTATTTATTTGTTTGTTTAAATAATTTTTTATTGATATCTATAACATTATTCTTTCTTCTATTGCAGTCTTTTAATATTTTTACTAGCTACGCTAATAAAATATTATATAATATACTGATATTTTTTATGTCATCTGAGCTACATCAAAGTTCATTGAAAGAGCTCGAATTATATTAGGTCCAATAAAAAGGAAAAAAAAGAAATTTTTTAATAAAAAGAGTATTTGACGTTAGTATCTAGTTCTAGAATCACATATTTGATTTTGGTCTCTGTTCGTGTTTCAATATTATAAATTGATTAATTTTTAAGAGTGGAATGTGGGATACTAAAAAAAACACCGATAATTGGCAGCGAGCGTGTTCCTTGATTAAAATTCTGTGAAATTTTCAAGGATTAATAGGATACTCATCAGTACCGTCCGCACTGTGCAGGCTTGGATTCTGGTTTCAGGAAAAATACAGTTCAATCCTATTAAAGCTGCTTGTATTTAATCTGAAGTTTCTGTTCGTTTTTCGTTCAATTCACGAAATGGTCCGTGAAAAAGAACCATTCTCGAGAATCAGACTCGTAAAAATGAGATCTCTTTTGGGAGCGTAAAGAATTTGAGGAAAAAGTTGAGAAACGGTTTAACAATAAGCAAAGAAATATTTAGCCGCAATTGGCAATATCGACAAAAAATCAAGATGTTTTCACGTACGAAGGTTTTCCGATTTTCAATTATTTTATACTTGATCGAATTCCTATAGAATATTTATTACGTGCAGCTTTTATGTTTGTTACAGGTTTGATATGCTTTTAACGAGAAATGTTGTTTAGGTATGTTTAATTGTTTTGTTCCTTTAAATAGTAATCGCAAGTTTGAATCATTTTCATCGAAGTATGAGAAGAAGGAAAAAGAAAAAGAAGAAGAATAAACTTTCAAAACCTTTTATCTATTTTACGATGGGGATTTAGAGTTTTCGCGAGAGATTCGATCGCCGGAAATGAGAAAATCGGTTTCTGCACGAGCGTGATAAGGACAACATGCACACAGTGGCCTCTTTATTGCGGATTCGTTACCTATAGCTATAGATTTTGTAAGGTGGATTAAATGAGAGTTTTTTATTTTGATGAAACTTTCTTTTATAATATATGTATCTATAAGTACTTTAGCACGGCAACTAATGTAAGTCATGGAAGCATTAATATTACACTGAAAAAAATGATGTTGTTTTAACAGCATTATTTTAATTGAAAATAATCTCATTGATTTAATATCAGTATTAATAAAATAAATAAAATTTTAATAAGATTGGAAATAAGACCTTTATGTTAGATACATTACTTTAAAAATGACTTTAAATACGCCACTACGGTCTAAATGTTAAAATGTTGAACTATTATATATATTCATTTAAATAAATTAATTTCAGAAATTATAATTGCGTGCCGATATGGTTGTGCCGATTACTTTCAACACAATCAATCTGAAATATTAATGATCCCCCCCAAATTTCTCAAATTTAATCTTAAAAAACTGTAATAAACATAATAATATTTTATTAAAATAACAGTATAAGTATTTTTTTCATTAATGGTGTTATTGAATTAACAAAATTATTTTTAATTTAAATGCTATTGATACAGCATTTTTTAAGTGTATAAATAGTATTTTTTTAAAATACTTTTAAAATACTACTTAAAATATTATTCTCTATTTTATTTAATATTATATCAGTGGTTTTTATAATAATTTTATATTTCTTATTTTTATTTTATTTTATCATATTTGTTTATTTTGTACATTTTTTTATTATTTGAACATTGCAAAACTTAAAGCATTTGTTAAATTATTAAAGTTCGTTAGAATATTAAATTTTAATACTCGATTGTGAAGTATTAACTTTTGTATGAAAAGTAATTAGAAATTAATGAAACTTTGAGCGTCTTGGTAAATTCCTGCAGTTGAAATTTCTCCTATAATGATATGCAGCATAATTATTTTCTCGCTGAAGCAACATTTTCCGATATGAATACCTCTTCCATTCTTGCATACTTCATGAATTCTGCGATAGCTCTTTGTTGCGAACCGTGACGATCATAGGTTGTCAACATTTATTACAGCATTTACAAGTTTTATACTGTCAACATTCTGTGAATTTGTAAATGCATATACAAGCTTCGTGGTAATGTTGATTATATATACATACATACACACATATATATATATATATATATATATGTATATATATATGTATATATACAATAAAATATATTATAAATTAGGATACATTTCAGTTGCAAGGAATAGGGGAAAGTAAGAAAAATTAATTTTCCTCAACTTTTCACTCGAAAATTTTATTTTATTGTTATAGATTACTTTTTTTACTTTATTATAAATTAAGAAACTTCTAATATGAAATTAATGAACATCGCTTTACTTGCAGAAAATATTTTGATAGGAGATTGCATGATTACTATTAATTTTTCACATTGTATTATACATTGCACCTTAATTATTGTAAATTAAGTGTTATATTTGTGTCATACGCAAGCAGACCTGCTTACGCGAAAATCAATATTTCGTATATTTCATTCCAGTACGAATTGAATACAATGACTTACGTAATCGTAGAATATATAAATGGTTGCTTTAATGGTCAGTCGCATCGGTTTTTGCCGAAAAAACTTGCTTTTACTACTGCTACTATTATTACTACACTCGAAGCATAATATTAGCTGTAATAATATTGAATAGATTATATTAAAGGATCGAAATTTAACATTATATGTATTATGATATATTTTACTTATTGTTAGCATTTTGTATACTTGTCTAAAAACGAGGATTAATGTTAATAATTTTAGAACCTAATATTAGAACAAGAAATATAATTTTTATTGTAAATAATAATTAGTAAGATAAATTTTGTGCTGTTTTGTGTGAATGCTATGAGTATAAACAAAATTTTTACAATATATTTACAGAAGTAAACAATACTTGTATGTACTGTAACATGCCTGATGGTCTTGTTAGTTTTCAACGTTCAATCAAACTGTCATTTGTTAACCGAGCATTCGTCACATGCATTTTGCGCTGACGTTTAATCGATTGTTGATTTGATGCGTATGGAACAATGCATATGAAGCAATTATGTAGTAATTATTTTACTTTTATTAGAACAATAGTAATAATTTAAAATATTAGAAAAATTTATTTAATATTTACTTCGAAATATTCAATTAATTTTAGTTAAAGCAACTTATTTCTATTAATATAATGATTACATATCTGATTTCAATTCGGAATATTTGGTTATTCAATTAGATTATTATAATTTTACCAAATTGAAAGATTTGAATAATAGATACGAAAAATTCTCTACAGTTTAGTGTAAAAATGGAAATGCAATATTCAGCCTAAGTATATTTTTTAAATATTGTTTTTTATAAAATTTTAACTATTATCCTATGCATCTACTTTATTTAAAATTCTAAAGTCTCTGAATAATTTGTAACTTATATTTAAAATTTGTAATTTATATTTAAAATTTGTTTTGCCACTGTGATCATCGAGTCGTTCTTATAAAAAATTAGACGATAAAACGTTAAGTATTACTTAACGGGTCGTATTGTACCGACTAATTTCTTATTATTCGCCAATTAATTGTTTCTTTTTTTACACCTTAATTCGTTAATTTATTCGACATACGCTCTCGATATGCTTCTTCATCTATCATTCGTATTTTCCTTTCATGGATGCATGTTTTTTGTGATGTGCAGGAATAAAAAAGTTTCTATTAATAATTGCAAATTTACTATTACTTTTAATCTTATTATCTTCAATTTTAGCTTTTTATATTTAAAATAAAAGGTAGGATCTTTTACATTTATTATGTGAATTAAAATTTATACTCTTTATAATATTTTATAATGGATAAATAAAATTTTGTTCAAGTTCGTTCAAGTTCTTTTCGTTTCGTCTTTTGAAAATATCTCTAGAGAAATGTAAGATCAATATTTTACAGCATCTTTGTTCGTGCCTTTCTTTCTTCCTGTGCAATATCTTCATTTTCATCTATCATTTTCTCTTTCTTTTTTCTCTTCTTCTCTTTCGTCTTTCTCCATGTTGCCTGTTGTTCGCTGCGCGGGCAGTATATTCATTAAAATTTTAAATGACAATTTATTTGATTTAATGTTTCTCTAAACAGATATAAGGATCTCCTTTAAGGGGTCTAATCATCCTGACAGGGTCTAAAATAAGCACAAAATTAAGATTTTTTTAAAAATTAATTACTGCGTAGAATTAACTTATATTTTACATATCTAATATACAATGTTCGAACTGCAAAATTTGTAAGTTTTGAAACAGATTAATTAAAAAGTTTAAACTATACAGCAATTTGCGCAAAGCTCCTTCGTCGCGGCGAGATCGGACGGTGTAACATTTCCAAAGACGGGGATAGTCTGAAAAAAAACAAAAACTTTCTTATAAACAGATGTAACAGTTATCGTGTAACGTAGATTCTTTTTTGTTGAGAAATGTGGAAAGTTTGAGAGAGAGAGAGAGAGAGAGAGAGAGAGAGAGAGAGAGATTTAAAACCAAAAAAACAATTTTTTTTCACCTTAGAACGACAACTTAAAAAATGTGTTATAAATAAATGGATGACATATAAAAAAATCGTACGTTATACAATAAATAATTTTCTTAAGAATATTCCTGCCAAAATTGAAGTTGGATTGTGAGTTTCGGAGAAAAGTTTACACCCGTGAAAAATATGGTTTCGAGAAAAATGCAAAAGAAGATTCGAAACGATTTTTTTATATAATGGTCTTACCTTTAATCTGCTATTCCTGCACCTCGTCTTCAGCTTCTCGAAAATGGTCACGAAATGGCCCACGACATACAAAAATACAAAAGACACTCAGCTAGAATGACTATTAGCATTAATGGCCGCATTGTTATTCACGTGTGCAGTAATCCACTTCGCCTCCCTATAAATTCTTATGACTTGGCTAATTTTTGAAATTTTCGGTCTTGGCTTAAAATATTCTTAAAGGTTCAAACTTTTAAATAAGGCAAAAAAATTTTTTCGATTTTTTTCTAAGTTTCAGGGTGATTAGACTTCTTAAGAAAATTCCGATATATTTTTTTATATAATTTTCTTAATTTATTTTTAAGATTATTTAAGATAAATAAATTTCCATTGTTGAATCCTTAAAGAAATAATGAACTACAATCATTTTGAACTTATGAATAATATATGATGATCGGTTAAGGAGGATACACTAAAATTTTATTTACATTCGTTAAACGAAATTTCGACTGTAATTGGATTTCATATTGATGAATTTATCTTGTAATATCGATATTGCTGACGAATGGATTTTATGATTTATTGATAGAGAAAACCTCCCTATTATGAGATGGACGCCTAATACGAGATAGCAGCGTTTCTGCTAAACTAATAAACGCTATCTATTGGATCTATATCCACCATGAATTTATTACTTTTGGATTGAAATCTATATAGTGGAAAATCCATTATTAAATCATGCTTGTAGTTGTTGCAAAAAAGATTTTAGAATTTGGAATTTTTTTTCTTTAAATTTCATTGAGATGAGCTTTTAAACCTTGTTTATTATTTAATAAGTAAATATTTGACAATAAATTCTTCATATAATGACAGAGTAGTAAGATCGTACTAATAGAAAAATATGGGATATGTTGAATTGTTTAATTACAGAAGTTAGATTTGATGATCGTAAAACCATAAGACATGGAAATCGTAATATGAGATATCCAAGATATTTCTAATATGAAATAACCTATATTTCATAGTGAAAATCGTTGCTAAAATATAAATGTATTGTATAATAATAAAAAGGATAAACTGGAATGAACATCGAGTGCCTGTTTCTGCAATGCTTGGTTACAATTATCTGAAGACAAATCCTGAGTACAATGCTTCGCATGCTCATTTTGCGCACACTGGCTGTATTTGTTTATATTTTAGAAACATTAAATAAAGTTTTTTATTAATTGCAAACTGATATACTTTGCATTTTATTATCGATTTCTCTGGGCATCTCATATTAGGAGTACAATTTTTTTACTTTACAATTTGCTCACTTTTTACATTTCTTTAATTAAACAAAAAAATAGAATTTGAATTAAATTTTATATAACATTATCTTAAAGTTTATTAAATTCCCTTTAAAATGGCCTACTATTTTTTAAAATTCTGCCCATAGACTTCTAGCATTTATCCAAAATGAACTTAGTGTCTCGTAATAGGAGCTTTTCTTCTATACTTAACGAATTTAAACGAAACATTAAATATCTACGATTTCTCTATCACAGTATGTGTGCAGGTTTATAATTATTAATATTTACAGCGAGGAACGTACTTTTATAAAATAATTCGTTTAATATGAAGATGGCTATATATAAAACGAAAAATAGCAATCACGTTAACATTAAATGTGTGTGTACTTCTCGTATAGATCATTCTCTTCAAAAATCACCGGCAGAATCAAGTGGCGCAATCACTTTTTCCAAGGCATTGATTGCAAAGTTCTTTTCATATATTTCATACATCTCTGTCGACTGTGGCTTATGACAGCGGAATTTCATTTGACAAGGCCATGCGAGGGAGACATCGAGGACATCAAAGAGATACCATCGTTGTTTCTATCCGCGTGTGGAAAGTGCCGCATGCCACGTGTTTCTATGAGCGGCGCTGTAAACGGTCGCAAAATTTTTCGCGAAATATACAATATTTCTCTCGAGGCGCACGCGTTCGAATATACGCGTTTGAATTTTTAGATCCGGCGAAAAATTCTCATTGGAGGGCCGATTCGAATCATCTGTTTACGGAATATATCAATAAATTGACGAGATTGGTTATGCATTGGTTTTACTGCACGTTTAACATTAAATATACGTATGTTTTTTATATTTAAAAGACAGAAAAGACAAAGGGAAACGTTTGTTTGAACGCAGTTTTTACATTGAATAAAGAAAACTGTAGAATTGCGCGTTCATATTTACAACAGCACGAAACGTGATATTAAGCAGAGGCAACGTCTATTATTCCCATGCAATTTTAACAACACTTGAGAACGCGTAAGCGAGAACGATTCGCATAACTTTTTGTTGTCAAGTAAAATATCATACATATAACTGCAGAGGAGCATTCTACATCGCTCGCATGTGGTATGTAACGGCAAAGTTTTCTCGTTTATAAAGCGCGGGTGCAAATTTTTAATCGCTCGCACGCGATTTTAAAATATAAAATTTATTATTTTGTTTTGATACTCTCATGCTTGCTACGCAAAGTATTCCACTATATTTCCGATATCGCTCGCGGCGATTTATTCAGTGATTTATTTTAACAACTTGTACGCGACTGCTCGTTCAACAGCGCGCAATGTCGATCAGCGAATGATGGCTCTGTTAAAAATATCAACGAACACTATGTCCATACCAATCCAATTATTTATTTTCACATTGCGAGCGTGCTTCCATGGAAATTATTTAATTAGAATTAATTTAAGCGCGTATCGCACGCGCTCTCATATTCCATTCCATTCTCGGTAAACATGCTTCAGTACATCATTACCGAAATAATATTGAGTCGTGAATTCGGTAGAGTGAAATAAACAACATGATGTAATATAATAAAAAAAGTTTATTCTCAATTTTTAACGGATCACTCTTTTTTTCTAATAAAATTCGGAGCATTTATGTAAAAATGCTGTGCATTAATCGATTAAATGCAATTTATTTGTATTCATACATATTAAAATCTATACATCATAGTTTTATTTTATAAAACAATTTTTATTGTGCACCTCCATCAAACTCGTGACTTATTTACGATTTATATTATGCTACAGATTATATTTGCTTGTGACGTATCGTTTTTCTTCATTCTTTTTCGACTGAGAAATTTGTAATTTTTCATTATAAAGATGTTAAATCAGGAAAAATCAGATAAATGCAAATTATTCGCATAAGTGGGCGATAAACTGGGATATAGTGCGTTTGGGATGTCTGGGAATGTTTTATGGAATTTTTGACGCGTGATGCTGATGTATGCGACTTTGTTTCGAAAGGAATGCTGTACAATTTCCACTGATATTGGTGAGCATTCATCACACACACATATACAAGTATACGCAAAAAAAACTCAATACATACCCAATATAATGAACTCATTTCATGAAAAGCGTGTCGGCGCTTATATACATATAAAATAATTTGACAATTCGTAACGCGTAAATTTTTGCACCACGATAAAAATGTTCGGAATGTGTGAAATGCTTTGCAATTTTCACAGTTACGGAGGAGGAGGAGGAGAGGGGGGGGGGGGGGGGGGGGGGGGGGGGGGGAGAAAGAGGGAAAGGGGAGGTGATTTTTGTCGAATAAAATGGGAGAAGGACGAATAACGCGGGAATCCGCATTGACATAGCGTGCCGTTCAACCGTCAATGCGTATCGACGCGTGGAAAATATTCACGCCGACACGCATCGCTTTAAACGATCTCTCCTTTTTTCTCCACAAAATTTTGAGCGATACTACCAAACTGCGGGCGGCTTTTAACGGTTTGTAAACGCAGGCATGCGAATACGCGCGCGTATACATTCGGTGGTGCGTGTCACCTGTGCCATGCGTGTCACGCACAGCGAACACGCTTCCGGCACTTTGTGTCTGCAGTTGCACCTACGTATCTGCTCGCGACCGCCATCCGGTGCGGGCTTGTAGTTAAACCGTAAGGCGTGCGCGACGCTTTTGTCTACCGGGAAAGTAATAAGTCTCATCCCGTCATTAATGGTAGCGAAATAGTTGAATGGCATTCTGCTTTTTCGTTTAATCATAGAAATCTGTGGACGAATTGCTCAACGCAATTTTATCGTAGTCATGAGATTACTGTTTCACAGGAGGTGTTTCTCTAAAAGGAATTTATGTGCTGGAATATAGATACTTTCGGACAAATTAACAGAAAAAAGTAGATTTTTAAGAAATCTTGCTAATTGATATGATTGAATTTTTAAATATAATATTAATATCAACGTCTTGAAAAAAGATAATAATAATATTAAACTGGATCAAAATCTATAAAATTATATCATGTATTTAGAGAATATAAACATTAAATCTGAATTATTTATATTTTATAATATGTATTATTATACGGAATTATATTTATATTTATTATTAGGGAATATTAAACAAATTTCAAAGTTTGATTAACTTTATTTTCTTAATTTTATCAATGTACTTTTAAAATCATTGTACTTTTCTTAGATATATTCATTGTGGCGATAACTGAAATTATATTAATTACTTTACCTGCGATTACTTTCCATGCATATGTAAATGATTTTATTTCGACAGAATGCCTTCACCTGCTAATTAGAAATCCGTGTTAACACATTCTCGACATTACGTATGGAAAAAGATAGAATATTTTATCAGCTAGAACGAGAAAAAAAGGAAAAGTACATACAAAAATTGACATCACGTTGTATTAATTGTTTTATTTCGACCATCTATAGAGAAGATTTTGAATCTTTCTCGATATTACGAAATATAAAGAATATATGTAAAAAAATAGAATAGAATATAACAGATAAAATATAAATATAGAATATAAAGAATACAAAGTGAAAGGAAACGGTTGTTATACAACAAGACCAATTTAATTTTCCATGGTACCGTTCAATAATCACACACGGGCGATATGCGAAGCATATCTGGACTCCTGTCCAGATTCGTGCGGAAGTACGAGACTCTCCTATTAATGTCGGGGCCGCGATGTTCATGCGAACGTTAATAATCCGAATGGGAAGGAGAATAGTGAATGCCGGAGGAATGGCTTTGGTTTTCCTTGAGCGCGCCGACGACAAAGGCGAATCACGACAGACCAGCCAGCGTTAACGCTTACAGCTTTACCCTTATCGTAATGTCTTTCATGGAAGAATTGCCACAAAGGAACTACGTTAAAGTCATTAAAAGTGGTTGGAGTGTGGGTGCAGTTGTTGTAATCTCAGAGAAAGAGAGAGCTAGCTTCTACTGAACTAGTTTTTTTACTGATATAGAAGTGTAGAGAACATGCACATTTTCCATCAACATTGCGTTCTGTAATGCACAGGCGATATTTGTAATTTCGTACAATATTGAATGATATCTACAATATGTGTATTTAAGAAGTGTTTATGCGTCAATATATTCCAGTAAGAATAATTTTAATTATAACAGTTTTAATATGAAACGGAAGAATGTGTATAATAATTTTTTTATTATTACAAAAACTCGCGATTTTTTACATCATAAAATTATGGAAGTCACATTTGCGAGAGCTTGAAATTTATATTATCAAATTTGATAGGATGTTAAGTAATTTTACAGATAAAAAGCGAAATTTAGATTTATAATTTTTATTTTAAGAATTTATACTGTGAGAATGCGCTCAAATTTATAAGAGAGTTATAGGGAAAGTAAGTAACGGAAAATGCGTACTTTCCATAGAATTATGGAAGTTACATTTGCGAGAGCTTGAAATTTATATTATCAAATTTGATAGGATGTTAAGTAATTTTACAGATAAAAAGCGAAATTTAGATTTATAATTTTTATTTTAAGAATTTATACTGTGAGAATGCGCTCAAATTTATAAGAGAGTTACATGGGGAAAGTAAGTAACGGAAAATGCATACTTTCCGGATACCGTTTGATCCTCCCTGTTAATAAGAGACTGCTGTTCCTGCGACGGTTAGCCCTGACCTGAACAGAGGCAGCTACCGGTGTTACTGCAATCTCATATCTTACTCGTTTATAAAGCACGCAACTTAGCACTCGATTAAAAAATATGATCATTATCATCCCAGTAATGTACCATAACTAGCATTGATTACGCTTTTAAATGCCAGGCTCTCTTAAAGATCAAAAGACATCGATATGCGAAAAAAATGCAGCGTAGCATATATAAAGGCGTGATTAAAAGCGTGATATTTCGTATTAATAGTGATAAATAATAAACGAATCATATTACTGGAATTGAAAAGAAATAATAAGATTTTTAAATCACAAACTTGTTTTTTGATTATTTGAAAAATCATTAACGGTATCATTTTTCTTTTGAGAAAGGGGAGAGAATATTCTTTCTTTTACTGAAAACTGTGCGAAAAAGTGACAAAAACAACCATCTCGTTTATTTTCTAAAAACAGAATTGTATTTACGCAACTATGCAGTTATACAGTAAGCCACGTTCAGAAACCGAGAATAATCGAGGTTATATGCGCAAACATCCCTTAGGGATATCACACTCGGTTGCTAGTGTAACATTTTGTATATTCTACCCGTCGACTTCGTCGTTTATCGCTGGTCAGGCCCCAAAACGAACAAACCTGTGCGCGCGCGTACGCAATTTACAAATTCTACGGGGGTTGTTATCGTGCTACAGAATACATTTTACTATGTGAGTAATATGGCGAGAACGGGGATGGCGAGAATGGGGATGATGGTCGCACGGGACCTTCGCCATGTTACCGCGGACGCGAATGAAAACGTGGGTGTCGTATGGGCGAATGCGCCACAGGGGGGTGGTTATTTTCATCACGGGGACGTGACTATTGCGAGCCGTGCTCTACGATTAGGGCGTGTGATAGAAACATCGGGAATATGAAAGGGTTGCCTCCGATACGATGGCATGTGTCCATTTGTCACGGTTAACATCCGTCTGTCCGGCCGTTGCGAGAAGGGGTTGAGAGCCTCGCGTAATAGCGGGTTCATTCGAGGAATTCGCCAGATAAATCACTTCACCTATCGCGTCAAGGGAGATAACACTCTTGAACTCCTCCCGAAAAATTAAACGCGTTATGAAACATGTAATCCATCTCGCGGCTCATAGCGGTGATTGTTAGTGATGGATTGTTTCGGTGTTTGCGTTTTTTTTTATTTCGCGATATCTTTTGGTTGAACGATTAATTCCCGAGAATAAGTGTATTTATTTCGCGATTATTTCGTTGGTATTATATTTACGCGTATCTTTGAGACACTCGCATGACGAGAAATGACTGTTAAAAGAAAGAAATTATTAATAAAATAATGTGAAACTGGAGACACCTGAGAGTAACAAGCAGTTAAGTTAGTGGATAATATAGAGGATGTCTCATAATTACTGCATTTTTTCTTAAGGACATATTTTGAGGTAATTTTGAGACGAAAATGTCGAGACTACAATAATTTTTGGAATTATAACTTTAAATGTTTATAAGTCAATAATCATTTTACTTTTATACCTCTCATTACTGAATCATTTTACCTTTACTCTATTATTATTTCTAGGTTCTTTTGAAGATTCTAAAACAAAAATTCTAATACGAAAATATCGAGACTATAAATAATGTTCAATTATTATGTAGTTTTTAAATTACACTCTATCTTTAACCAATTAAATATAATTTAAAAACTATTGTAACCTCGACATTTTTGTATTAGGATTTTTGTTTCAAAATTATCTCAAGAATATGTTTTTAAAAGGAATTGTATACCCTGTATTTTGAGATATGATATTACATAAAATTTTTCTTGATGATTATATATCTATCTTACAACTGCATTCGTTCGTTTTGGCCATTTTCAACGAATAAAAATTAAATTGAAGTTAAATATATTTTTGGTGGAATCATAAATGATTGCACAATTCAACCATTATTGTGAATATTCCTTCTTGAACAGCTATGTGACTGTTAAGATCGGTTCCAAGAAAATATCAATGCACAGTAATTTTGTGAAATAAGAACATTGATTCATAATAAATTACTCTCTAAATCTGAATCAGTGGATAATCACTGATATCAGTGTCAAGTATGCCATTGGTAATCAGTGAATTAAATGTGAGATCCACAACTTAGATAATCTTTATTTTGTGGTCTAACTAACCTTGTTTTAGTGCTTAAATTCATATGGTATTGTAAGATTGAAATTAACATGCAAATAGTAGTTTTAGTTATATAATGCTCAAACATTTTTCCTTTTTTTATTGAATTTCACTGATCATCAGTGCAAAGTATGCCACTGGATAATCAGTGACTATCCACTGATTCAGATTTAGAGAGTAAATATAATTATTATCAAACTGCCACCGTCAAGATGTGAAATACAAAAGAAAGAAATTATATTCCAGCGATATGACTTTTAAAAAAAGTGACACGTACTAGTAGCGGGTTTCCACGGGTTATCATCTTGCGTTCATCGTTTTCACATGGGCACAAAGTACGTCGCAGTAACTGTCTGAATGCAAATTCGCATCGGCTTATTTATTACAACAGCTTTTACCCCATTGGAATACTTGAAGTAATTTTTATTTTATCGTAATAAAAGTTACCGCGTAGACATTTCACAGAATATCGATAACATAATTGCATCTTAGGTTTATAATATTTTACGTAACATGACGTAAAATACCATAAATGTCAATAAACCGGTGTTCATTTAAATTATAAATTCAAAGTGTTAAATTACATTTTTCACAATTATGTAGCCTGGCGCGAAACACGGACGTGTTTTCTTTACGCGAACCGGCGAGTTGCGTTTTATAAGTATCACTCGAATGTTAAAGAAACATAATAAAATCAAATTACGGATTAAATTAAATATTTATTGCAACTTGAAGAAACAAATATAATGAAGATTAATTTCTATGAAGTTAAAAATTTCTATTTTTTCAAACTACGATATGTTAAATTATATGATCTCAAGGAGAACAATTTATTTACCGAGATATCGATTGATTTTAATTAATATTTGAAGTCATTGAGTTCAGAGATTAACGGTAATCTGGAAAGTTGTATGCTTACATTTCTAACCACATTCGAGTTGCTTGGCGTTTACATGATAATGTGAAAGTACCTCGTTCTTTTTGCGAGGACACCATGCTGGAATGCGTTTATCCAATCCACACAAGTGCGCAAGTGTTCTCAACTCTTTCGACTTTTTCGTCCGCATACCAACACGAATGATTTTTCCTTTTTTCGATCAGTAAGCCTAATTACTCGATTTCCTGAACGATCTCTGAATCTCGATTTTAGAATAATTTTGCGCTGATGTGAATCTTTTATATGAAGGGCAATATTGATAAAAAGCGAAGAAATGTTGTCTGTAAATGATAAACAAATAACTTTATTAACAATTATTATTGCAATTATTATTCTTTTTAATAAAATTGAAATTATTAGAGAAAAAAATAAGACTAGACGAATTAATAATAACAATTGAAATAAAAAATAATGAAACATTTTGAATGATTTTAGAAAAAAATAAATAAAGAAGTAACTTTGGTCAAAGTCTTTCCAGATAGTTTGTTTCTATGAGACAAGTCTGCAAATGATGTCATGATAGCAGTCGTAATATTCATACATTTGCTGTCTCGCAACGCAATTTTGTGTCGTCGACCCATCATTACCAAGAAAAAAGTGGTTTTCTTCAAACATTATTTAGGTTTAAAATATGAAATATGAAGTTTTCAGATAAAATGCCTTGAATTCACATTCTCCAAGGCAATTTGGTATATATTTACAATATTATTGAGACAATCCGTGTTTTTCCTGTCTTGAAATAGTGTTACAAACATAAAAATTGATATTTTTATTGCAACATATAATGGATATTCGAGAAATTCTACAGGAAAAAAAATATAGTTTGAAATTATTGATTATATTATAAATTGATTATTGCAAATTATTGAAACAAGTATATTCCCATTTTAAGATTCTACTCTATATGTAAGTTTAATTTGTATTTTAAAAAATACTAAAAAATTAAAAGTAAAAGATACACGTTACAGATTTGCCAATATATCTTTTTTTTTACATGAAAGAGAATTGTGGACGAAAAGGATTTGTTCTGTAGCGTTTTGTCCTTTCAAATCTCCTAAATTTGCGGTCATATGTAGTCTCGCTCGTGTTCACGCATAATTTATGCACACATACACACACACACATGATTGGGGAATACGGTACATCGTGTACGGAAGTGATAACTGCAAGTGGACTGCAATTACGTTGCTGTACTTGCACTTTGGAAACTCCAACCGCTGGGCGAGATCGTTTGGTCGCTGTGGGTTAGTCGGATTCGAGTTGGCATAAACGCGAAATTTCCGACGCATTTATGCTCTATACGTTGTCCCACGCACATCGTGAGTGAATTTTACGGATTCTCGATGCATTGATGAAACCAGTTTTCGCGTCATCAAGAGAAGTGTTTATGCGCTTTGCTTTAATCTGCTTGCACTCCGCATGCGACGTGCGACTCCGATGGTGTTACTTTCAGATCGTCGCTCTTTCTTATCATTTATATAATACCAGCAATGTAGCTTTTTAATATTGCAGCTTTCAGCACTTCCTATTTTTGCAAGTTGTGTTATTATAATATTATTGCGATAATATTACAAATGAAATTCTGAATACGTTTATAAGTCTTGTGGACATTGATTTAAACACTGACAATGGCCCGTATTCATATAGTCTGTTCTTATTTCAAGTCTGTCTTAAGTAATATCTTAAAACGCTAATTCAAACCCTCTGATTGGTTCGTGATTGTACTTGAGACGATTTTGAATATAAAATCTGAATACCGGCCATGAGTACACTGAAAAAAAAATTTGCTGAATTTTAATAAATATTTGTTTCAATACTCTAACGAAATATGTATACTTACAGTAAACAAGTATTTACTCACAATAAAAAAGTTATCCTTAAATCAAATAAATATGTGTTTACATTTAGTAAATATTTCGTTAGTACCTACTATTGAAACAAATATTTACTAAAATTTAGTAAATTTTGTTTCAGTGTATAAATTTGAATTAAGCATTGATAATTTGAAATTAGTAGATATTGACTAAAAAAAGTTTGCAATTTAATATATTTCGAATAGATCAACCATGTCATACGTTGATCAATGTATGACGTTTTATTTTCAATCTTTTTCTAATCTTGATTTACAACAACGAATATATACGAAATAATCTGCGATCTTTGCAAATTTCGCAACATAGACTGGCAAATAGTATTATTCCGTGATATTATTCTGATAAACCGGCACATTTGTCTAATTATATTCTACACGTTCTAGTTATCATGTAAACTTAATGAGCAGATATAGTATTGTCTCACGAGCAACTGTCTATATTATGTAGTGCTACTCTATTACATTCCATTCAGTAATTTAATAACCGGTTCGTTGTATTCTGGACGCAAACTCGTTACCTGTTACAAAGCGGAGCTTCCCGCCTATGCGATGACCCCTGCATGAACCCTGATACGAACCCCTTCCGAATTTTCGAGGGATGATAGCGGATGATCGCTAATGCCACGTCGTCCGTATTGCGATAGCATGCAGCTACCAACCTCGTTGCTTGCGAGAGAAGATCGGAATCGTACACGTGGATCATGTCCGTTATCGATTGTACCGGATACCAGCCAAAATAGAGTACCGTAAATTGTAGGCATGAATATTTGCAATATCGATCGCACGCATCGGTACGAAGGATGATATCTTCCACCAATCGATAAGAAGGAAATATTGTGTGTAACAAATACATACATATATAGGTGTATTTCTCCATATTTGCATTATTTCCATTAACGTTTTAAACAAGTTGATTTCCTACTTCAAAAGCTTTTATGCGTATATCTCATTCGTGATAGATTATATAAAATTTATTTACATATATTTACGTATTTAAATTTATTTACATATATCTATTTACGTATAAATTTATTTACGTATATCTATTTTAGCACTTTTGGAATGGCTAAAATTCAAATTTGTGCATTTTTTTGATATTTTTAAGTGGTTCCAAATATATTTTTATAAAAATTCTTGATAATGACCAATAAACGAGTGAAAAGAGATGTTAAAGTAATAACAATTTAATTGTAGTTAATACATAAAAATAATTACGTAAATGTTTCGATTCACAGTCTTCTTTAGTACAATATGAATAACAATTAAATTAAATAAAATATTAAATTCTATAATCTAACATGTCAAAATGAGGTGACATTCTAAAAATATCATCCGTCCTCTTCGAAATTATTTATTACAATCAAAATAGTTTTGTCACATTATGTCCAAACGAATATATAACAGTAAAAATTATTCAAACTAGATCCCCGTTTGACAGTGAGAATTGTGTTAGTTTTTTGCGTGTAACATAGTGTAATTTAAAAAAAATAATCCATCGACAAGTAATAAGTAATAAATTAAAATCTTGATAATCGCAAATGTAATGTAATGTAGTATAGCTCGAATATGTCATATTAAAAAATAAAAAATTACACACTTCTTTATTCATTTTTATCTCAGTATGACAACCAACGCTGAAGATAAAATGGATAAAGAAATCTGTAATTTTTTATTTTTTCCAGCTTTGAACACAAAATACATCAGTGACAAGTACATTAGCATGTATACATTTTAATCGTAGAAAAGGAATTTTTATTCTGTGAAATCGAATCTGTGATTTACGAAGAAATTCGACAGGAACAGAAATGTAAAAAAGATTAGTTTTATTGATAATACAGATGGCTCCAGTATCCCCTTAACGTGAAAATTTAAAGTTTTCCCTATAAAATCATTTTTAAGAAATATTCGTAAGATTTTTTGTTCCTAAGTTATCGCAGATTAAAAAGAACATTTTGACTTCGATTATTCATAATTATCTGTTATTAAAAATCATCACGTATTTTACAATTAAAAAAATAGATTTTTAAAACTGAAACTTTGCTTTATTGAATAGTATAATTGTTAAGTTTTTTAATAATCACATGTAGACTTGATACAAATGAAACGTTTCTGAAAAAAGTACCACACATACACACACATAAGACTTACACAATAATTACTTAATCCAATAATATTATGTAGAGGAAAGCCCTATATTATGAGATAGATGCCGTAATATGAGATAGCAGCGTTTCCGTTAAATTAATAAACGCTATCTGTTGAATCCCCTACGTATTTATTGCTTTTGGATTGAAAACTATTTAATGGAAAATTCATTATTTATAGATCACGCTCGTAAAAAAGATTTTAGAATTTGGATGTCTTCAAGTTTCATTGAGATGAGCCTTTAAAGTTTATTTAATAAATAAATATTTGGCAATAAATTTTTCATGTAGTGATAGAGTAAGATCGTACTAATAGAAAAATATGGGATATTGAATTGCTTAATTATAGAAGTTAGATTTGATGATCGTAAAATGCCGTAAAGCATGGAAATGATATGAGATATCCAAGGTATTTCTAACATGAAATAATCTATGCTTCTATTTCATAATGAAAATCGTTGCTGAAGTATAAATGTTATTGTATAATAATAAAAAGGATAACCGGAATGAACATCGAGTGCCTGTTTCTGCGATGCTTTGTTACAGTTATCTGAAGACAAATCCTGAGTACATCGCATGCTCATTTTGCGCGCGCACTGGCTGTGTTTGTTTGTATTTTAAAAACATTAAATAAAGTTTTCGAATTGCAATACTGATGTACTTTGAGTTTTGTTATCGATTTTTTGGCTTTGCAATTTGCTCACTTTTTACATTTCTTCAATTAAAAAAAAAAAAAAAAATAGAATTTGAATTAAATTTAACATAACATTATCTTAAAGCTTATTAAATTCCCTTCAAAGGCCTATTCTTTTTTAAAATTCTGCCCATAGATTTCTAGCATTTACTCAAAATGAATTCGATATCTCATAATATGATAGGAGCTTTTCTTCTAAATATTTCTCATACTTTATTTTTTATCATATATGTTTAATGCAATAAAAATAAACAGCTTAACGCAGAGAAGCAACACTTTTTTAATGAGAAATTTTTAACAAATCGTTTAATTATACACGTCTTTATCCTTGACCGGGAATAGTCTGGCACACGAAAGTTATGAATAATCCGCGTGAGAAGTGATGTGTAAAAGAGGGAATCAACACATATATGCCTATGGATTGCAATCGTGGATTTTAATAGGGAATCGCGAATTGATGGATCGAACAATTTTTTCATGCGATATGATTCGGATTGTAGTCGCAATTTGACGTTATACGGAAATGAATTCGCCGATTGGACACGCTATATTGCAATATCAACGCGCAGCAACGATTTACTCGTTTGACGCAGCCAGTAACTACGATAAATACGACATTAACGAGATATGCTCACGTAAACCTTCTCTTTGATGAATGCAGAAATATGGAAAACGAAGAGAAAATTGGATGCAGTGGAAAAATAGAAAGGAGTGCTCGGAATGCATAGTGCGGCATTCCGACCGCTGCTCAAGTGAGAGCGAAGTCTCAATGGAGATTCCCGTCTGGCCTCTTCACGAACGGATTTGCAAGGAGCGCACATATATACACGTATATACGCGCGTATGCAGGCGTGCATAATGGAACTTACGTTACGAAGCTTTTGCGTGTGTAATATGTTCTCCGTTCGGAAAATGCCAGGCGGAGTGCCGAACGCATCGCCGAGATAAAAGTGCAAGTCGAGTGTGCGTGGGGCACATATATATGCACGCGTGTCTTACGCATGTCTGCTACACAGGGTTGGTAAGATTAATTTTTTTTTTTTTTTTTTAAATAAAACGTATCGTGTTTTCTCTTAAATATGTTTTAGTTGCTCCAAATATGCTTTAAACAGTACTATTAAAAAAACATATTTAAAACATATTAAAAACATTAATTAAACATGTTTTAAACTGTTTAAAACACGTTCAAAACATGTTTTTTACTAACCTACTGCTATAACATCGATATCTTGGAATGGAACCGATGTCGTTCTGCATCTAAGAGTTCGAAATGACGAACATTTTATTTTATTACGTACACGTGCCTTTTTATACTTTCGTGAGACCATATTAAAGAATTTTTTGTAACATCGACAACTATGTTATTTACAAATAATATTATTTGATACTATCTGTGCTGAGAAAAAATGTACCATTAAATATTTGTTTGAATAATACTAGCTGAATATTTAGAAATAAAAACGTATCTTTATACAAGTATAAGAACCATTAATTTTATTTGATTATCATTTTTTACTTAGTAAATATATATTATACATAAATATATGTTACTACTACTGTTGGTGCTATTCAAAGAAATATTAAATTTTAGTACATTTTTTCTTAGGGTACATAATTATTAAGTAATCTTATACTTAATAAATGTTATGTTTACAATTGTAATATGATGAAATTATTCAGGAAAAAGAATCTATCGTTTATTTATTTTATTTATTCATTTTATTTATTTGAAGAAAAATTTTCTCCAGAATAAAGTTTTTCACATCTTACCAAGTTTATTACTCAAAATGTAGGAATTGACATGTCGAAGAAATTAACGCCGATGCTTTTTCCCTGCGGAATGCTACAAAGTAGGAAACTATATTTGTGAGAATGTTTTGTTAACACTAGTGAGACGCGTCCGGTCGAATAGTGTGTGAATCACGACGATATATACATATGGAATTCGAAGCACGGAAATTATCGTTCTGAGTATTACGAAAGACCCTGTCATGCGATAAAAATAGATAGAGGTGTGCTGCTAGAGAAAGGTATCTGTAAATCGAGAATGCATCTTAAATTGAATAATTGATGAATAGCATATGTTTTAATTCGATGAGCGAGTGAATAATTGTATACTAAAGATTTCTCTTTGTTGGAGACGTTTATAAAAAAGTAATAGTGAAATAGTATTTTTATCGAAATTATATTGACACATATACGTGGTATAACATTCTCTTTTTTTCTTAATAAATTAATTTTGTTAAACTTAGAAAAGTTATTTTTTAAAAACTATGACAAAATTCTGTACGTTTTCAATGTTACATGTTAAAAATATCAATAGAAAAAATATGTTACTAAGATATTTTCTATTTTTCTTATAATTACGAAAATGTGGCAAATTAAATAAAGATGAATTTCTCTTTCTTACGAGAGATATTTATAAAAAAATAGATATTTATAAAAAAATAACGAAATGGTGTTTTAATATGTTAAGATTACATTAACATATTTATTAACATTATATTAACAGATATATATGTGGTGTACCATTTTCTTTCTCTCCTAATGAACTAAAAAAAATTGTTTTTAAAAAACTGTGTAAACAATATAAACTATATAAATATACTATGTAAAACTATATAAACAAAATTCTATACGTTTTTAATTTTACATATTATAAATATCAATAGAATGAAATATTTATCAAAACTTTTTTTATGCGTTTCTTATAATTACGAAAATACAGCAAAATAACTTAACAGTCAAAAACGCATTGTAATTAATTAAATGGAGATTATAGATTGTGCTTATACACATAGAAATTGTGATAAGATAGCATCAAGTAAAGGTGTAAGTGTATTTTTATTATTAACATTTTAAAGATATTAGACGTTAAATTTTTACTTTTAGAAAGACTTCTAAACGTTACCAATATTTTTGTTTGAACACATAAATTTAATATCTAATATTGAGGTAAGATCGCTTCTCCTAGCCGCGTGAAAAAGTAGTTCACACAGCCCTGGGACGACCTGTGCCTCCTCAAAAATTAGTTCGCTTAATCCAGCATAGCTAAGCGTTACCAAAGCTTTATATTTTCCTTACTCATTAGTTTAAGGCACGAATCACCGCTCTCTCAGCCGCGTACTTATACCCATCCAATGGATTTCTTCGCACGAGATAGTATCAGTCCTGGTTCGCCATCTATCAAACGTACCAAGCACTATAATACTGAATCCGCCAAGTTCGATTTTATACGTGTTATACGTGTTACAGAACTGATTGATGTTGATTATGATTAACAAAAAGGAAAGTTCTGATGAACATATGATATACAGGGTGTTCCCGAGTTAAACCGCCAAACTTAAAATGTGAATTCAGAATCTCAAAACAAATAAAAATTTTTATCTGAATGTATGCTCGTTCAAGAGATATTTAATTCTGAAGTTATATGCAGAATTGTAGGAATGAATAACGTCGAAATAAGGTCTATTCTCTCTTTATTACTTTATAATAATTAAAATTTAATTATTAAATGTTTTATTCAAAATAATCACCTCCAGCTTGGGACAAGCATCTATCGATGAGAGAACGAGTGGCTGATCGACATTGTGTATCTATAATTTCTTTGCTTGTACAATTCTTCGTTTTAATAATTGAAGGCCATTAACAGACACTGCATATACACTTTTTGCTTCAGAATATCTCATACAAAAAATCTAATAGTGTAATATAAATATACTATATCGGCATATTCAATATTATAATACATATGAGGCATAATTATAAATTTATTCGACAAAAACATTCAACAAACTAATTGCATCGAACTACGAGCTTTGCGAACAAAAACCTATCAATGACTTCCAAGCTTCAGAACAAAAACAAGAGATATTTCAATTATTCATTCCTGTAGTTCTGTATAACTTCAGAGGTAAATATTCCTTGAACGAAGCGTTTGCGAACATACGTCCAGAGGAAAATTCTTGTTTGAGATCCTGAATTCATATTTTAAGTTTAATTCGGGACCACCCTATAATGATTCTTTGTCAAACGTACGTTGTATTGATTGATAGATTTTCTTTAAAGTCTTGTCTTTCTATTTATTTAATAAAGAGCCTTATTACTATTATAGTTTACTATATTTGTATTTATATTTTAGGATTTATACACTTATAGTGATAATTTGGTAGTGGTATTATATCTGTTAGTATCCATACTGCCAGTATATCTTTTAACATTTTTCTATTTATATTTTATTCATTCACATATAATATTTCATTTGATTATGAGTTTAGATCGTTAACAGTTTAGTGAAATCATTAAAAATATAAAAATCGTCCTCCTTCTTTTCTAAGAGGAAATAAAAAGTATTCAAAGGAAACCTATCAGTAATGCGCCTGATTATGAAAACGTCGAAGTTGCTAAGCGCACTCTAATGCTTTCATTATACCGTAATGAACGCCCTATAATGATATTAGGCTCATTATGCGCGTCGCTTATTAAAACTACGCGGTCGGTCGGACAAGTTCCGTTTGAATATTCCAGTCAGTAATTCTACCGCGGCTTATATCCTTATCAATTTGCTCCGGTAACAAATTGATTTAACTGTTCGTTGAATAGAGCGATACAATAAAGCATGCTTATCGAAGCGACGATAATGAAACTCTCAAAGACGTCTTAAATCTCCTTCTTCGTGGTGTGTGTTCTGTTATTTATTACGTTATTACATATTGTTACGTTTAAATACAATAACTTGTATCAAAAATTATCGCAAACAATTACGCAAAAGAGTCACATTTAAGTCAAATTTAAAGAAAAAATATATCTCTCCTTTTTAAAACTTTTCTTACAATATTTTAGAAACGCATATTATTTTAATATGATTCGTTCACATTACGCTATTCCGTCACTTTAAAATCGAAGTAAGAGAACTAATTTAAGTATAGAATTTTATAAAACTGTATCGATAAAAAATGCTTCAAATAAAATGAAGATCCATCTTTGACCGTTATGAGCTTTTAATTCCTATTTCTTATCGGTTGTGTTTTTACATGTACGATCTAGTAAGAGTCTTATTGTTTGCATCGATATATTTTGATAAAAATTTCTCAACTACATATTTTAATTCGCATTCAGCAAATTTCATGTTCAGCCATTGTAGTTGAACATTTCTGAACTTACACCACTCCGGTACTTCTCAAATTATCTCCGTCCGGTTTAACACGTCGTATTTGCGAGAAATGGGACACCTCCTTCTGGTCCTCACACGCAGTTACTAATTACCTCCCTTTCGACAACGTCCCGAGATACACACATAGAATCGTCGCTCGGCGAATAGTTGTCTATCGTCTAACTCCGCCTTCAACATTGTGTGCGCCCTTCGACATTATCCCAAACAACACGTTTGCATTCTCTCTCTGCCAACATCGCGTTCCTATCCTCCCTTCTGTACGTGTATCATGCTTTTCACTTCTCCTTCTCCTCCTCCTTCTCTCTCACTTCCACTGTGGTATCTATCTTTGATTTTAGCATCCTTGTTGTACATTGTGTTATGTGCATCGGTGCGTATTGTTTGGAATACATTCTGCGTTTTCAAGCGATCATCTGCATCTTGCTAACACCATATATCTTCGCGGACAATTCAGCAAGATAATTAAAAAGTGTGCACTGATAATGAACAATGTATTATCAATATCAATATCACTAAGTAAATTAATATTACTAAGTAATTTAAGTATTAATTAATATATAATATATATAGTAATATTACTAAGTAATTTAATTACTAAGTAATTTAACATAAAAAAAGTCATTTTTGTCATATACATATATTTTAGTTTTCAAATTTAACAGAAATTTTTAAATACTTTTTTAAAAACAACATTATTTGATATTAAGAAAGGACTTTATACTTACTTCTCTTGAATTTATTTAGTAGAATTGTTAAACTTGTTTCTATGTTTTTGTTTTGTATGTATATAAACTCATTTTAGTTAATAACAAAATTTATGAATCTATGTTCTTTCTTAGCAACATTTATTTGTTATTTTACGTAATTCGAATGGAGTCTATATATTTCTCTGTGATTAGCTATCGATTACATATATATATAGGTAGTAAGAAAACAATTATAAACGTATAATAAGCATTAATATTTAAGAATATAACACATATTTCTCGCTCTTATTCCTATACTCTCTATAATATATATGTCCGTATAAAAAAAATCATTTATCTATCTAACTAAAACTACGCAAGAAGGTAAAAGTCGTAAATACGCTACTCGAAATGCACGATCGTTATCTGCATTTCGTTTACAGATAGATTGACGGTAGACAGTAGAATCACTTCTAATGGGAAATTCTCCTACGATTCATGCGCAAACTTGGTCGTAGTTAACCAAGCTAATGTTGATCTGCCTAAGCAATAGGAAGTGACACAGTACGACGAGAAGCGTTTCCATCGAGCTTACGTACTCGCAATCCGACTTCGTCGTCTAATGCACAGATGCTGGAGAGAAACGTGCAGCCACCCCAAATAACGAGGGGCGCAATTTGTCGTCGCGTGCAAAATTAAAACGTCCCTTCCGCGCTCCTTCAGCGCGCCCTTCTCGCCATTGACATTGTCGCTACGAAGGAAGACTCGGCATACCAACGATCTCTCGTTACGAGTCTCGTTTACGAATTAACAAAAACGTTGGAAAACACGAGAGGGACGATTAATTTGCAGAGAAATGCTTGTTTTATTCTTTTAAATGATTTAACAGTAAGATAATGTAAATATGTATTTTATACCTACAAGTTCATTATTTTGACATGTGTATATTATAAATAATTTAATATATACAACTAAACATATATGTATTATATGTTATAATGCGTTTAATTGATTTCACGCTATGACAAAATAATCGAGCTAGTAAAATTAGATTTCGTCGAAACAAACATAAAAATAAATTTTATCTAACGTAAAAATTGAAATTTAAGTTTGAAAATCATAGATCTCATTTATGTTTTATTTTTCTTTTATTTCCTTGCATAACTCAACAATATTTCTTTTCGTTTTATTGTTCTTCTCTGATTTCCGTTGGACTGTTTGTAACAACAACACATTAAGAAAATATGCGAATGTTAAAATAAAAAATAAAAACAAAAAGATTTATATTGTCGAACATAAAAATGTGGATGGCATATAATATCGTCCAACAATACAAGAATTTTTTGTTTAAATATGAATGATATATAATAATTACAAAATAATTTCTTATATTAATTTAATATATAAATCGCGTATGCAGAAGAGTTTTTGTTTTGTAGTCACCTCTTTCCAACAAATGCGTTGAGTAAAACTCAACATTACGCGATCGCGTTATCGCTCATTATTGCGAGATGATGCTTCAGGGACTGACAGGAGCGATGTTACGAGGGTGCTTCGTAGCTTTTCGCGTAGAGAAAAAGAGGGTTAGTTAGTGGACGTATCCCGGTAACGCATGGATGTAAAATGGACCCCACGTAGAATGAGACGTGGACATGTAGGGCGACACGAGTCTGAAAACGAAACGGGCGTAGAGCGAGTGCGTTGTAACTCTCAAGGGGGATTGATTTGGTCCAGGTCGGTGGAGGGAACGGACGGTATCGATTGCCCAGCATCCATACTGACGTATCTGAAGGGAATGTAACAGGAGGGAGCCTTCTATCGAACTTCATCTTCAAGCTGGCTTCATTCTCATGTAGATCTCTTCTTTCTTTCTTCTTCCCTTTTGTTTCGAGGTTTTCTCTTCTTGGCGATATCGAAAGCGTACATACGTACTTTCGATTACGGAAGACATTTCCATTGAGTAAACCTGAGTGAATAGTTCTATTCATGTAAATTCCATTTTGTTCTACTTCTCATAGAAACGCGCGGACTAACGATAGATTCGTCATTCGCAAACTTTTAATTCTTCTTGTTTCTCGCGCAAAGATGATTGGAGACTTTCTCTTAGGAAAAGTTGCTCATTCAGTATGTGGCGCTTTACAAATTTAAATGAATCTCAAATTCATGTACTGTATATGCTGGAATTCGTTTTATCATTCATCCGTCGATTTTCTTCGTTTTACGACACTGAAGAAGCGTTCAATTGAGGGATCATCGTTGAAACATTAATTGGTTGTCCGAGAACATTAAACATATAGAACACAGGACGTGGAGTACTTTCCATTAACCGAACTATCTCGCGTAATCTCCCATTAGCCTCTGGCCATGTGCGAAAACGTAATCTCGGCAGAAATGCGTGAGCATTTTGCGTTAAATGGAAATTAATTCGTTCTACTCGATTTTGCCGACCGATATTCGCCTAATTATGTAATTGAACGATTGAACGATTGCTCCTACGATAACGCTTTGTGAAGTAACTGTACGTCCGTTATGCAATTAAGGCTCGTATTTATATAGTGAGTGCAAAAAGAATTCGTACAAGGAAACTTTTTTCTATAAAAAAAATCGTATTTGTAGAAAATAAACATTAATTAGCAATTTGATACAATGAATGTATTCTGTTCTAACATAAATAAATGAGCTTCGCGTATAGTGATCTGTGTCCTGATTTTAGAAGTTATATTTCTCGAATGTAAAAATACTTTTTGAGCATCAAAACAATTTTTAATTTTTGTTCATTTTTAAAATGATACATTTTTTATAATGAATATTTTTTGATATATAATTTTGAGAAATATACAGTCTATTTTATTCTTTATGAATAAATTAATTATTAATTACCTAGTAAGAATTGACCGTCAATCAATCGTCAAATCGATGTCGAATTGATGTCGTAATCGTTATATCGATTCATATCAATTCAATGAGTCATTTCTCATTGGAAAATGTTTACTTTTTAAAAATAAGATTTAAGAAAAAACTTTCTCTGTACACAAATATTTTTTACACTCGCTGTTATGTTTCTATTAAAAATAAATCAATCTAATGACATGATGTAATTTAATAAATAATCTTAAGAGTTAGTTAAGAAATTCTGATGAAGTTTGTTTTGAGTCTGAATTTTGTTTTTCGCAATTCAATATTTAATTCTCGAGAGAAGTTTGTGTATTTATATATATATATATATATACGTCAATTATAGTTTTGATCTTTGTAATATTCTTTTCGGAAACTTGAAAAGTGGACAGCTCTCCACGCTCAGAAATTTATCTATTGATTTTAATTGAAATATTTATCTATTGATTTTGATGCTTAAAGCATCAATAATCAATAGATTTTTAAAATATTTTTTTTAGCAAATAAATTTTTTTTATTCTTCAAATAATATATTTAATAAATTTTTTTGTACAAAGCAATTATTTAATTTAAATTTATTAATTTCCGTTTCCATCAATGTGGATTAACTTTCTTAGTTTAACTTGTTTTGGTAAATATATCGATGAAGGGAGTTCACCCCGACGATCTTGTCCTTGATATATGTTGTTAAAAAATTATTAACAAAAAAGTTTATCAATAAAACCTAAATTTTGGACACAACTGTATTCTGATGAAACAAATTTTCTGCATAACAACGTAAAATATTTTCTTATTCATCAATTTATTTGCCATCATTATTAATAGGATACATTTCTCTCATAATACCAAAAAAAATGCTTCAATTCTTCTTTCAAATGAGTAAATCTTTTTGAATAAAAATTCAGCGAGATAATGTTTATGTTTTTCGTTATAGGAATTTGGACGACAACGACGTAGTCGTATTTATAATTACAGTTTATTTTAAAGAAATGTTAGATTTAAACTTCTATTCATATTAAAAGAATGGAAAAAAAGTAAATGAATGGAAATGTATAAATTATACCATACATAATAAAATATCTTGTTTTATAAACACATATTCTTTGCTTTAAAATTACAATTTCTTTCTTTTAAAACATAAATTCTCTGCTTTTAAAAACACAAATTCTCTGTTTTAAAAACATAAATTCTCTGCTCTAAAAACATAAAAATTATAAAAGAAAATATTTTGTGTTGTTATAGCAGGGAATTTATTTTATCGGAGCACAGTCGTGTCCAAAAGTTAGGTTTTATTGACGAACTTGTTTTGTTAAGAAGTTTTTAACAAATAATGATGACTAAACGAGTGATGACTAAAACCTGTTTGAGATCACTTAGGATTATGATTTTGACAACATATGTCATATTTACCTTTTATCTTTCTTTTAGGTCTAAGAAAAGTAAAATAATTGTATCATATATGCTGCTACTAAAGAGGTTGTAAAGCAAATGCAATAATATTAAGAATTATTTTTAAAAAAATCATAGATTATTCTAAATTGTATTTAAAAGTAATACAAAAAATTAGAGCCAGTTTATCATCTGGATCAAAAATTATTTTCAATAAAATTATTATTCAATAAAAAGTAATATTTTTTTAAATTTGTGCTGTAATAGAAATATAGTATTAAAATAATAATAAAAATCTCAATTTTTTAAATATAAGTACTTTATGAATTCAAGAATATTTATCTAAGGTTACACTAAGATGCAGACATTAGTTGCTCAGTAAATAAAAATAAAATATTTATTTATTATAAATTAATTGGTGAATTGCAATGAAACTTTATATAAGTTGTTTTTGATACTTAAAGTTATCCTTAAAAAAATTTAGATTTTTATCATTTAAAAAATTTTTGTTTATAACAATAAAAATAACAAATAAAATAAATAATCTATAAAAATGTATTGCTCAATAAAAGCAGAATGTTTTATACGCAACTTTTATATATATATATGTAGCTAGTTTAAAACATAAATATTATTATAATACATGTTTTGTGCCTTTACAATCTTTTTAAGCTTTTTTTTTAATTTTTTTGCTGAGTTTAAAATCAAATATTAATTATCATATTTAAAAAAGAAAATAAAAGAGAATTTTGAATGTTAATAAAAAATATGAGATATTTTTAAATATTATATATATGCTGTAAAGATTAAAAAAGATTCCACGCATATTAAGTATGCTTAGGTCCAATATGATCTAAGTATGTTTTTTTTGTAAAGATTTATGTTAGAGAAATGTTAAAAAAATGGAAAATAAATTGATTCGATGTTACTTTTATAAGATTATAAATTTATTTACATATTAGCATGTTTATTGACATATAAGGATTAATTTCCAAATAATAGACTTATCTAGTTTCCACGATGTTTAACAGATGAATTTGAATCCATGATCCAGAATCTAGAATAACAAAAGTACAAAAAAAATGTTACAATCGATGTATCTACACTTACAATCAGTATGCCTCGGTATAGTTTGGCCATAAGGTTCTATCTTACAAAGAGTTTCCTCTCTTTGATTATAAACGCAATGTGATAAAAATATAAACTAATTAAATACAATATTGTAAAGTATAAATACAGAGCTAATAACTACTGAAATTAATAATCGTCTTTTGATAATGTTATAGAAAACAATTACTTACCTACGAAATATTATATCACGACCATGACATTTTGCATTTTGCTTTATTGGCGATAATAGAATGATATTGATGATAATAGAATGAACAAATTAGGCAATAAATTGATACAATCGAGCCTGGTGGACAATCTGATTTGAGCTACCACTGCTATCTATTGAATTAATCATATAATTACCTACAAACTGCAAATAGGATATTTTATAATAAATACATACCCATATTAGGTCCGATTACTTTATAAACAGTAAAAATCATGATTAAAGTTAATCTACATTAATATAAAAGAAAGATATAATTTGTTTTAACGGCTAAAATTTGTTAATAATAATGTATATATGCGTATTTATCTCTCTCTCTCTCTCTCTCTCTCTCTCTCTCTCTCTCTCTCTTTTTCTCTCAGCCATATTGAAATAGATTTACTCATGAAAATTAGAATATAACAATATTTCCATTTTAAAATGCTTAATTGGAGTTTTTAATCCAATTAATTAATTATGTTCGATGTTAATGGGTTCTACGAAATAAAAAAATGTGCTCGTTTAATGATAGCTCGTTTTCGAAATTGATTTAAAATATAAGAAACGAAATATTCAGTATTTTTATTTAGTAGTTAAATATTTTATCATAATAAGATTAATTGATATATGGTCTATTTTTTTGTTAACACACACTACTGCGTACGCGAGGCACCTGCGCTCAGTATTGTCATTCGCACAATGAAACTCGAGTTGACAAATAGTGATGCGGGTGGTGTGGGCCGTTCCACAGTCTTCATTGAAATCCGATTGTTTCTTCCCAAAGAGCACGCATGTCCAAAATTAAGACAAAACATCTTAAAAACATCATTAACATATTTAAGTTACAGTGTATAAAAAAAATATCTTAATCTTTTAGGGGTGTCTTGTCCTTTAAAAACATTTTTTAATGCTTTTTGGAAAAATTATTTGTAAGTAATAGTCTCTTTGACAGGTAGAATATTTTGTTATATTTCAATGTTTAACACTACATTTCCATTTTTAGTTCTTAAGTATAACTAATTTACATGGATCTCGAACTTACCTCGAATTTATCCTGAATTTAATTTTAAAGTGACCGTTTCAAAATTGCAACACTCGCCTATATAAGAATATGTTTGTATAATGTTTTATATCATGATTATAATGTGTCTAATTCTTAAAAATTAGCTATTAATCCGCGTAATTAATTAATTTTTAAGATTTTATATATATATATATATAAAACTGTAAGTTTATGAAATATTTAAGCAATTATTTCATGCGATTTATTCTTTTAACATAACGATAGAAATTTATAATTTATTTAGATATTTATATATACGAGAATAATTTCTTTAATATTTACAGTAAAAAATATTTTATATAGTCCTTTACATCTTTTGTTGATATTTAGGGTATCCTAAAAAGGTCGGAACACCTGAATATAAAACTTATATTTTTGGAAAATATAAGTTTTACAAAAAAGTTTTTCAGACAAAAGTTGTAGGGTTTAAAAAGATTTATTTAGTAATCTTATCAATTTGACTTTGGGCGTCACCAAGATCAGGTCAAGGTCACAGCGAATTTTTTAAATGGAATATTCTACCTTTGATTTTAGAATCTAATATTGGTGTCGAGAGCTTTATTAAAACGCTGTAAGAAAATATTTTTTCATTCAATATTTTTTGAGTCATGGCTTGAAAGTTACTAAACTTAAGTTTTAAAACTTATATTTTTCGAGACATTTAGGTGTTCCAATCTTTTTAGGACACTCTATATATATATTATAAACGTAATTTGTTCTCATCAGTTTTGGATTGTTATTCTAATTTGTGGGATTTTCTAATAGATAATAGAGATTTCATACTTTTTCGTATTTTTGTTTGTCTCGTTTGCCTATAATAATAAAATATGCATTGCGTGACATTAACGTCAAAATTGTCAAGAATGCCGTAAAAAGTGCTGTGCAATTATCCTTTAGTAATTAATTTGTATCACCGTAATTAATGAGTTTTTGCGAGTGTTATGTTTTGCGAGTGATGAATGATCTGAGAGGAGGCATCTAGCAGTGGTAGAGAAGCTACAAAATAAATCAATTACTTTCTTCTTTACCATTTGCAAAATTAATTAGTTATAATTAGTTATAATTAGTTATAACTATTTTATGCGAAAGCAACAATTATTTTTTTATACATTAATTATTTTGAATTACAACATAAATATTTTTTTGTTTTATAATTCAACGTAGTTCCAACATAATCACAATTTATAGCTCTGCTATGCATTATACCAATAATATGTTTACTTTTTAAGATAAAATGGAAAAATTTTAATCTATGTAAAAATTTCAATTCGAGTATACAACAGAATATGCATGTAAATGTATACATACTTATATCAAATTAGGAACATCAAAATATATAATAATATTTTATAAAGATCTATTATCTTGGAATAAATAGGCCATATAAGATAAAAATTATTATTAATATTTAATATCTTGCAATTTATATAAAACCATTAATCTATTGAACATTTAGTTATTTAGTATGTCGGTTATCAACTACAATTAGGATTTTTTAAAAATTATAAAAAATTATGAAGATGTGTTTAACATAAATAATTTTATTTGGTTAATTTTTAATTTGATGATTTTTATCAAGTAGATCACAAAAGATTGAATGTTTACGGATAGATAATTAATGGAAAGGAGGAAAAAGTAAAATAGAAATATAATAAGAAAAAAAATAGTAATATATTTGTAGAATATATAAAAGTTTTATTTTAAAATTTTTAATAACTTTATTGTTCATGGATAATAAGAATTACAATAGGATATAAATGTTATATATGTACATATATAAGTATGCATTTATTATTGTATGGCTCGTATATATGTGTGCGTATGTGCGTGTGTGCGTATGTGCGTGCATGCGTGCATGGTGTGAAATCAAAATAAATTATGTACAGAGCGTAGTGAAAAAAAATTTAATTATATTATTTTATTTTCTTCAATTTTTTATTTTAAATAGAATTAAGATTTACGTTTGATAGTTTTAAATGTTTCTGAGATTAAATATAAAAAATTCTTTTAAATTATTACAAGTAAGTAATAGATACTTAAAGCATTTTTTGATCTGCATTTTAAATAAGTATAAATAAGAGAAAGATGGAAAACATTTCATTGTTAAAGTAGGAGATTTATATAACGATTATTAATACAGACTTACATTTCGATACGCGATTTATTGCCGAAAAAATAAGTCTTAAAATTTGGAATAATTTTTGGCCGTCAATTAAATAATGTCAGTGAAAAGAATCTGAAAAGAGATTAGTTTAATAATAATACATAGATTCTATTAATAAACAGAGAAAATATATTTTCGTATCTCTTGATGATTAACTTGATAATGGAAAAATATTTCTCGGATGAGCATAAATATTAGCCATCGTTCATAAAGTTTTATAAATATTAAGAATTCTTCAAATTTATTAAATACTTAAATCTGCATTAAACAATTCGCTGAAATAATATAAGAAAATATTTTTGAGCATTTAAGAAATCCTTAAATTGTGGCGGTAAAAATACAATTGTCCGAATAAAATACAAAAGGAATTGATTTTTGTGTGAGTCAAAGCATTATTTGCTTTTATTTTGTTGTCGTCATTTACTATTAGATTTTTTATTTGCCTTCAATTCTTAATTTTTACTGAAAACTTTGACAAGAAACCTTCTGTGCGCTTGTCAAACTTTTTAACTTACTACCGTTCCCATCGTCGTGGATCTCTACAGCTCGGAAGGACTTCTTCGGTTTGGATTAAGCGGGTGGAAACTGTACCATAGTTTGTATCGGATTTACATTCTGTCGGGATAATGGCCGCCAAAGTTTCGTCGAAGAGCGATGGGGGGTCCTAAGACAATAGATAAGGCTAAACTTTCCTTAATAATTGTTATCCTTCTATTTGAACACGTCAATAAATTTTCTCAGTATTTTGAGGAAACAATCACGAAAAAAGATGATATAAACTTTAATAGTTCTCATATTACAAATTTATGATTTTAAATGTTATTTTTATATATTATTGTGTGTTAATATGCATAATATATTATTATTAGACTAAAAATGCTCGTATATTTTCTTAAAAAATTACAAAATATCATGGCTTATTTGGAGCTATAATTAAATTAACTTTAAATTAATCAACAAACCTTTCGACTTACAAAGCCTTCTTCAGTGTTAAAACGTAGAAATATAATCTTAAATTAACAAACAGAATAAATAACGAATACAATGAAAATTTAAAAACCATTAGTGGTAGTGTCAATATATAAAGAATTCAAACGACAAAAAATATTATGATAGATTACAATAGATTGATTATGTCCCTCAATAAAATAGGTTTTTGCCAAATTCCTCGATTGAAATCGAGAATCTAGTTTGTCGCAAACTTATATCAAACGATTTGAGAATTCATTAGTTACAAGTATTTTATAATATTCTGTAGAACAAATAGGTATATTAAAATAATAAATTATTAATGTGAATAAGAGATACAGAATCAAATAATAACTTAAGTTAATTTATATAAAATATATATTTATATAAAATACTGTAATCAAAACTCTCAATCAGAGATTCAGTTAAGTACATTAAAATTAGGTATTAATTGTTACTCGTTTGGAAATTAATTGATGATTAAGTGTAGGTCAAATAAAAGTAAGTCAATAAAATCGAGTATAAAAACAAGTCTGTTCAAAACTGTGACAATTTATATTCCCGTATATCGTTAAGTATGTTAAAATAAGTTATCCAATAACTCAGTCTTTCATTAAATTTAAACCGTTTTTTTTGTTCTTTGTATCTGTTTTTTAATTTAAAACTGTATTTCTGCGTTTTAACACTGAAGAAGGCTTTGTAAGTCGAAA